>JAADYJ010000092.1:0-40162 GCA_023338205.1 Halophytophthora polymorphica | reverse complement strand
GTAGCGTCCGATACATCTGGGCAAATGAACGGTTCATTTGCCCAGATGTATCGGACGCCGCATTTTTTTCGTTTTGGGCGTAATGGTGCATACAAACGTTCAGTCTAATCGCGCCAAATAGTTTTGCCCAATTTATGGAAACCTCCTAAACCTTATCACTATTTTTTCGAAGTCCACAGCTATCCTTGATAAGCTGGGCATACCGCAAAGCATCCCCTTTAGGAGGTTAGAGACGGTCACATACCATGCATGAATTGTTGCGCATAACGGAAATAATAAAGTCTAGGAGGTTTCAATCCTCGTATATTTATGGCATAAGGCAGAGTGTTGGTCTCC
The DNA here is from genome assembly GCA_023338205.1 of Halophytophthora polymorphica. NCBI lineage: Eukaryota > Oomycota > Peronosporomycetes > Peronosporales > Peronosporaceae > Halophytophthora > Halophytophthora polymorphica. The sequence continues at coordinate 39,826 of JAADYJ010000092.1, read as the reverse complement.
TGGCCAACACTCTGCAGGTCATGACCAACACTCTGGCGTTACCGGTATGCCACGAAACCGGTTTCTCCGGTATTGAAACTCCGGCAATGGGTGGAAATTCCGGAGTTTCCAACCATGGGGGGTCACTTGGTTTTTGTATGTGGAGAAACGCCACATTAGATTTAGGAGGCACGCGGCAACTTAGCGGAAACCGGTGGATTACCGGTGTTGCGGGTGCTACACAAGGTTTGGAAGTCTTTCCTGTACCCAAAAATTTCTGCTTGGTCACGGCAACTTTTGCGACACTCCCAGCGAAATACCTCTTTAATCACATTGGAGAGTGACACGTTGATCTATGGAAACCATGGCAATAGTGGTAGTATCGAGCGCGTACAGACAGTTGATTACTATCATATCGCAATCAGAAGAAGGCTGCGAAACGCTATAGGAAAACAATCGGATAAACAGATTCTCTAACGGAGAGATCCCCGTTGCAAGGCCGAGCTCTGATTGCTTTGCCCGAAATGCAAAAACACGCAACTGTCCGCGAGTCCTTGGCCACGTCACTCAGCCAGCCTTCGCCTTGCAGCACTACGGCGCTCGACATTGAGACCACTGCCGCGCAAGGCAAGCCGCGTCGAAGCGTGAAGGCGCCGCGTTCGCTCTGGCTGTCGAGCTCCACTTTTCTACGACGTCTGGCGAGCATCGCCTGCTCTCCAACTGCAAAAACACGCAGCCTGTGATGCGCGGGCTCTCCGCCAATCAGCGTCGCTCGTTTGCGACAAAGGCGCGTCCGATACATCTGGGCAAATGAACGGTTCATTTGCCCAGATGTATCGGACGCAAATGTCATTTCATCTTCTCGGATCGTTCAGTTCGCAAGTTGCCTTCTTCCCAACAAGCCCCCCCTCACAAAAGATCCCCGTCACCACAATGGCTGGTACGTCGCCCTTGCCGCTGCAGTCCTCCGGGCGCTGCTCCTGTTGCTGTTACTGTTGCTGACGCGGCCCTCTTGCTCTGCAGCCAAGTACCAGATCGTGCTGATCCGCCACGGCGAGAGTCAGTGGAACGTGGACAACAAGTTCACGGGCTGGCACGACGTGCAGCTGTCGGAGAAGGGCGAGAAGGAGTCGCACGACGCCGGCAAGGTGCTCAAGGAGGCGGGCTTCACGTTCGACCTGGCCTACACGTCGGTGCTCAAGCGCGCCATCAAGACGCTCTGGAACATCCTGGAGGAGACGGACCTCATGTGGATCCCCGTGACGCGCTCCTGGCGCCTCAACGAGCGCCACTACGGCGCGCTCACGGGCCTCAACAAGCAGGAGACGGTGGACAAGCACGGCATCGAGAAGGTCATGGTCTGGCGCCGCAGCTACGCCACGCCGCCGCCGCCGCTCGACGCCGAGAGCCCCTTCTACCCGGGCAACGACGTCAAGTACGCGGACGTGCCCAAGGAACTGCTGCCCTTCGCCGAGTCGCTGGCCACCACGGGCGAGCGTGTACTGCCGTACTGGGAGGAGACCATCATCCCGTCCATCAAGGCTGGTAAGAAGATCGTGATCGCGGCCCACGGCAACAGCCTGCGCGCGCTCGTCAAGCACCTGGACAACATCCCGGAGGACTCTATCACGGGGCTCAACATCCCCACGGGCGTGCCGCTCGTCTACGACCTGGACGAGAACTTCAAGCCCGTGCCGCACGCGGACGCCATCGGTCCGCTCTCTGGCCACTACGTGGGCGACCAGGACGAGATCAAGGCGCGCATCGCCGGCGTGGCCAACCAGACCAAGGCCAAGTAAGCCACCGACCGAGCGAGGCGGCCTTCCCGGTAGTTGCCCGTCCATTGCCGCACGGGGCAACTGGCCGCTCTGCGCAACGTCGCCCTTGTCCGTTTCCACCTTTCCCCCAATGTCCTAAGAAGAGAAAAGCAAAACCAAGTTGAGAAACACGTGGTTTGCATCGTACTGCATCGTACTGCTTCGTGCTGCACGTACTGCATCGTACTGCTTCGTGCTGCACGTACTGCATCGTACTGCATCGTACTGCATGTACTCCATGTCGTGCATCGACGACACCAGCCATGATTTCAGTATGTAGCCACTTTGGTGCATGTATCAACCACATGTGCGGGTCTTATCCAGGCTCCAGGCGGTGCACCACATGCTCCGGCGACAAGCACGTCGCCTTCCACTGCCAGCACTGCCTGCACCTGGCGCCTCCACCACCTCACGCGCAGCACAGCCGCAAGCGTAGGAAGCAGACGTTAGGCAGTCACAGATAGGCGGCTCGGTCGTCTGCGAGCCGGCACTCGCTCGAGTCGCCACCAGGACGCGGCGTGCTGGCGTCGACATGCTGCAGTGCCATTCGCGCTTCCCGTCGTCCAGCTGCACGCCGTTCCGTGCACGATGCCCGCCGAGCGCTTCACCGTGAACCCGTTCGCCGACCTGGCGCTCTCGGCCGCAGACATGGGCGACCTGGAGCACATTGCAGCCACGCTGCTGGCTGCCAACCTCGCGAGCTACGGCGCCTTCCGCCTGGCAGACCACGGCCGCGTGGACGCGACGCAGTGGAAGGCCGTGAAGGCCAAGGGTGGCGCCCGCGTGTACACGCAGCGCCAGCAGCAGCCCACGGCGCTGCCCAAGCTGCTGTGCGTCGGGACGGCCATGGGGACGCTCGAGGACGTCATGTTCGGCGTCGTGAACCCGACGCTGGAGGCCATGCGCGTCAAGGCCTCGTACGTGGATGACAATAGCGACGCTGCCGTGCTGGCCACGATCGTGGAGCCCACGCTGGAGGAACCCTTCAAGTCGGTGACAGTGAAATGGATGGAGCTGGACCTCCCGTTGCACTCCACGACGCTCGTCAAGAACCGCGACTACGTGTACGTGGAGGCCACGGGCGTGACGACGCTGCCGGACGGAGACATGGTGGGCTATCACGTGCTGCACTCGGTCAACTTCCCGCAGACACACGCACTGCCTGGCCGCGTCCGGGCCAATCTCTCCGTCTGCGCCTTCTTTTGCCAGACGCGCTCGAACGCCGTGGAGACGTACGTCCTGGGCGTCCTGGACCCGGCGGGCGAGCGCATGCGGCACCTGCTGGTGCCCAGTGTGGCCAGCGCCTTCCTCGCCACGCTCAAGTATGCGCACTGCGGGCAGATGAAGAAGCTGGCGCACGTGCTCGAGAAGCGCTACCACGCCGCCAAGGAGCGCGGCGCGCCCAGCACAGAGCCCACGTGCGTGTCGTGCGTGCGGCCGCTGCGCGCGCGCCGGATGGGCAACTTTGGCAAGCGCGACAGCACGTGCAAGCTCTGCTTCGGCCACGTGTGCAGCTCCTGCAAGCTGCACAAGAAGCTGAGCTTCGTGACGGCGGACCTGCGGCTGACCCGCCGGAAGGTCACCTTCTGCGCCGCCTGCCTGCACGAGGCCACGCTCGCCAGCTCCGAGGACGCCGCCAAGGCGCAGATCCTGCGCGGCGGCCGACTCTTCCGCGCAAAGGGCCTCTCCCTGTGCTCGGACGGCGCCACCTCCGTCTGCTCCTCGAGCTACTCGTACTCGTCCTCCTACCACTGCATCCTGTAATTGAAGCCCGAGTGTGCCGCTATTCCTCCTCTTGACCTCACAGCACGCCGCCGCAGCCACGCCTGTTGCCGGTAGCGCGTGCCAAGGCCTTGTGCCTTCCGTACAGGCAGCAAGGGCGCGGCCTCCATGCCCAGACAGGCCCAATCTGCTCCGGAAGGCGTGCTACATGCCCTTTGACGTGATCGGCGATCCAAGCAGCGCGGGGGTACACTCTTCAAGTGCGCAGCGGGTACGTTTCGCATAGATATCCCACCGATGGCAGTTTCACTTGGATTTTGTAACGCTGCTTGACTGTCGGGGAGGCGCGATGGGGCTCGAGTAAGTAGCGGTTTGAAGTTCAAGTCCGCTTGGCCCACAGCTGCCCAACACGAGCGCGTGGCCAAAGCCCAGCCGCAGTCGCCCAACACGAGCGCGCCAGTGTGAGCAAGCGCAATCACGTGTGGCAAGCAAGCAAAGCCCCGAGACGTCGGCAGCCCGCAGGATGGGGAGCCCCGGCCGTCTCTGCGCTTGATCGCGTTCAGTCCGTCCCGGTCCCAATGCCCCGGGCGCCGCCCTCGCGCCACCGGCTCCCCCACCCCTCTCCAACCTTCTACTCGCGACTTGTATCGGTTCCGGAGATGCCGGCGGTCTCCCCTCCTCTCAAAAGGTTACACTCTCGCCGGGGTCTGTAACCCGAGGGAGATCTGCCCGGCCTCTCGCCCGCAGGAATGAACGGCCCAGCGAGCGAGCGTCCCCCCGAGCCTTGGGGACACCAAGCACCAAAGACATGGCACGGCTCACAACACAAGCCGCTCTTCGCCTCGCAAGCGCCTCGCCCTCGGCCCCGCAGGTTCGTCCGCCCGCGACGGCACCTGCGTCTGCTTGTTGCGGCCCCCAGCGCTCCAGGCCCGGCGGCAAATCCCACGCGATGGCCAGCGCCGCAGCACGCACACGCGGTGGCTGCTTGGCTGGCGGCTCGGCGGCTCGGCCTGGGGCTGCTTGGGCCTCGGCTGCTTGGTGCCGGCCGCCTCTCGTCGGATTGGGAGCTCGTCGTCTCACGCCTCTTGCGTGTCTACTGCCTTCTGCGCTGCTTGTTGTGCTTGTCGTGCTTGCCGTGCTTGCTGCCGCTCATTCCCGGATCTTCCTCGCCGGCCCGCAGTTCCTCCTCTTCCCCTTCCACTTCGCTGCGTCGCCATGCTGCGTCGCGTCGCCCTCCGCTCCGTGCAGTCCGCCGTGCGCAACGCGCGCGCGCTGTCGGCCACGTCCAACGCGTCCGTGTACCAGAACCCGCGCGGCGCCAAGTTCTCCATGACCAAGATCGTGGGCACCATCGGGCCGTCGTCCGAGTCCATGGAGATGACGCAGAAGCTCACGGACGTGGGGCTGCGCATCATGCGCATCAACTTTTCGCACGCCGAATACAACGAGGCGGCCACGCGCATCAGCAACCTGCGCGCCTGCCGCGGCGTGCACACGTCCGAGGCGCAGGACTTCAACCTGCGCGCCGTGCTGCACGACACCAAGGGCCCGGAGATCCGCACGGGCAAGATGGCCGGCGGCAAGAAGGTGCTGCTCGAGACGGGCAAGGAGGTGGTGCTCACCACGGACGTGGCCTTCGAGGAGCAGGGCTCGGCCGACAAGATCTACGTGACGTACAAGGAGCTGGCCGAGACAGTCAAGGTGGGGGACACGGTGCTGCTCAGCGACGGACTCGTGGACTTGACGTGCGTGGCCGTCGGGGACGGCGAGGTGCGCTGCGTGATCAACAACACGGAGCAGATCGGCAACCGCAAGGGCGTGAACCTGCCGGGCCTCATCGTGGAGCTGCCAGCGCTCTCGGACAAGGACAAGCAGGACCTGGACTTTGGCGTGCAGCACGACATCGACTTCATCGCCGCGTCCTTCATCCGCAAGGCCAGCGACGTGCACTCGATCCGCGCGCACGTCGCGCAGTGCATCGAGAAGCACTGGGCGCACCAGCCGGACTACATTGCGCCCAAGATCATCTCCAAGGTGGAGAACCTGGAGGGCATTCAGAACTTTGACGAGATCCTCGAGGCCTCGGACGGCATCATGTGCGCGCGCGGTGACCTGGGCGTCGAGGTCCCGCTGCAGAAGGTGCTCACGTACCAGAAGCACATGGTGGAGAAGTGCAACGCCGTGGGCAAGCCCATTATCGTGGCCACGCAGATGCTCGAGAGCATGATCAACAACCCGCGGCCCACGCGTGCCGAGGTCTCGGACGTGGGCAACGCCGTGCTGGACGGCGCCGACTGCGTCATGCTCAGCGGCGAGTGCGCCAACGGCAAGTACCCCGAGGAGAGCGTGCGCACCATGATGACGGTCATCAAGGAGGCGGACGAGCTGCTGCTCGAGCCGGCCATGCACGCCAAGTTCCACTTCGCGCCCCCCACGGAGGAGGTCGAGTCCGTCGTGTCCTCGGCGGTCAAGACGGCCGACGAGATGAAGGCGCAGCTGCTCATCGTGCTCACCGACACGGGCTACACGGCGCGCAAGGTGGCCAAGTACAAGCCCACGGTGCCTGTCATGTGCTTCACGCAGAACAAGAAGGTGGGGCGTCAGCTCCAGATCCACCGCGGCCTCTACCCGGTCGTGCCTAGCACGGACGAGCGCCCGAGCACCACCGAGGCCATCCAGCACGCCAAGAAGCTGGGCTGGCTCAACTCGGGCGACCGCGTCGTGCTGCTCTCGGGCGCCAAGCTCTCGGACGACCTGGGCAAGCAGATTATCATGACGGTGGCCGACGTGAATTAGGCGCGACGTACCTCCTCGTCCCCCTGCACTCGGTCCTCGGTCGCGACAGCGACGCCGCCGCTTTTTAACTCGCCACAAAACAGCGACTCCCCCCAGCTCCTTGCTCCAGCGCCTGTATTTCTCACCCGCGGACTCACCTCGCTGCTTCTTGCTCTCGTGTCACGACAGACACGTGGACGTCGTCGCCGTGGCGTCCACTAGCGTCTCCTTCCCCATCATGCGCTCTCGCAGCGACCCCGTGCGTCGCAGTGGTCTCCTTGAGCCTGGCGCCGACGGGAAGGCGTCCTTGAGCATGCGCGCCGCGACGCCAGCCTGTCCAGGGGCGGCGAGCGCGTCTTGCAACGCCGTCTCGAGTGCCTCGCGTGCGAGCACCTCCCCCAGTCGCCGCAATGCCGCTGCGGCTTCCGAGCGAGCGGTCGAGTCCTTGCTCTCTCGGAACGCCGCCAGCGCCCGCAGCACAGCTCGCAACGGCCGTCCGTCCTCTCTCCCCAGGCGATGCTGGAGGCTCGACGCGTCTCCGTTGCCTGGGACGTCCGGGACCTCCTCCTTCTGCTGCTGCTGGAGAACCAGGAGACACGAGGCGAGGATGTGCGCCGCGACGCCTCCCACGCGCGCGCTCTTGCTTGTGCCGTAGCGCGCGGCCGCAGCCAGGAGCGGCAGGCCGGCCAGATGCACCACCAACTTCTGCACGGCCAAGGCGGCGGTGTCCCGCAAGAAGCGCTTCTCGCACACGCAGCGGCGCAGCAGCACGTCCAGCATCGCCGGGTGCGCGCCGGCCAGCAGCGGCGCCTCCAGACTTCGGCGCGACAGGAACTCGAAGCACTCGGCGCTCCCCAGCAGCGCGTTCTTGGCCGCCGCCGAGCGCAGGTTGTCGCCTTCCAGCGCCAGCGGCTCCAGGAGCGCGTCCACCTGCTGGGCCGTCACGAGCTCGCCGTGGTGCACCACGAGGCGGCGGAGCGACACCACGGCCTCGTACTGCCGCAGCCAGTCCGAGCCGTCCGCCAAGTTCGCGATCGCTTCGTCCACCGTCGAGCTCGAGGCCTCCGGGATGGGCGTCAACTCCAGCGTCGTGAGGACGGCCGCACTCTTGTCGTCGGCAGCCGAGAGCACTTCATCGTCAGGCAGCGAGGCCACGCGCTTCTCCTGCTGGCCCAGAGACCCCAACTCGGTGGCCTCGCCGCCCTCCAGCTGCTTCAATGTCGAGTTCACGTCCATCCGCCCCATGTTGCTGGTTCTGGATGAGAGGGCGTCGAGTCGAGCGGAGGGGGTTCTTAGCGGCGTGAGTCCGAGAGCTTAGCCTTGCGAATGCGCAGGAGACAGCGAAGCGCCCTCCGTTTCTTGGCTCTGGCTGTAGAAACCGGTTTGCGTCGTGCGCGCGAGCATGGGCAGCTAAATCGAGCCGGCTGGAGGAGTTGGCGTGTCTCCTCTGGCCTTGACGGGAATATCTCGGCTGTGCGTGCAGCACAACGCAGAGGCAGCCACTCACCTTGGGGATGAGTAGCTTGGCTGAGCTTGGGCGCTTGAACATGTCGGCGGCTTCGTGACGAAGACGCGGTATCCTGTGAAGTAGCGGCTCCTGAACTTGAATCGCAGCACCTTCATCTGATCGTGTGGCCTTCATGGCTGCAGCTCGTGCATGGGATCTAGGCAACACATGACGGAGAACCTGACATGACAGCAGGCACAGCAGGAAACAGCAGCACTTGACACCTGGATGCAATCAGGAGACGGAAGAGAGCGACGGACAGACGTCGGTATAGGCGACGACGTACCCGCCTTGGGCTTGAGCGTGTCCACGCCGTGCCACCAATGGACCGAATGGTCCCAGCCACGACCAGCAGACTTCTCCCAGCTGCTGCTCCCCATGAAGACCCCATCTGGGAGCGCGATATGCAACGATCGACGCGTCTCCATGCTTGACGGTGCCCTCCAAGTCCGCGTCGGCAGCTTGAAGCCTCAATTCGCCTTTCCGCCACGCTCGACGCAAAAGCTTGTCTCCAATTCGTGCCCAATCCACAGCGGTCATGCAGCCTAATAGCGCCGAGAACGCCGCGTGTCACCTGCAGCACATCATGCCCGTGGAGCTCTGGGACGGGCACTTGATCCCTTTCCTGACGTTGAATGAGGCCGTGGTGCTGGCGGAGCTCAACCGGTTCTTCTACCACGTTGTGCACGAGCGTGCCCAGCTGCGCGTCGAAGCCAAACTGGTCTGCAGTGTGCGTGAGCTGCTGGGAGTGCTGCACCGCTGGCCCAACCTGCGCAATGTCGCCTTTCAGCCCGCGGAGAAGCCGGTGCGTCGTGGCGAGCGCATCCAGTGGTCGAGCGACATCCACTACAACGTGAACGCCGCCGGAGAGCTGGAACTCGACTTGGAACGCGGTGAACCACCACGTGAGCCGCTTCTGGACGACGAGGTGGACACCGACGCGGACGGCGGGAGTCTTCCTGGGCGCTACGCGTGCCCGAAGGCGCTGCGGGACTGTATCACGGGCGACGACTCCACAGGCGTCGGACAGGTGAAGCAGCTCAACTTGTCGGGCATCCGGCGCGTGCGGCTCTTTGACGGCGTCCATCGGCTTCGCGAGTTGGGACTCAGCGGCTGTGCGCAGATCGACGGACTGCACTGGTTGGCCGGCATCCGTGACGTGGACCTCAGCTACTGCAAGTTCCTGGAGGACGTGTCGTTCCTGAGCCACTCTAGGCACGTCGACTTGTCCTATTGCCACGGAGTCACCGACCTCTCGCCGCTAGCAAAATGTGAGTCCGTCCAGCTCAACGTGTGCCGTGGAGTGAGCGATGTGAGCGCGCTGAGCCACGTGCGTCGTCTGAGTCTGCGCAACTGCCCGCAGCTCCGCGACGTGAGCATGCTGGGCGGCGTGCGTGAGCTCAACTTGGGCGGCTGTGTGGATGTGAGAGACGTGAGCGCATTGGGATCCGGAAAAGTACATGAACTCAACCTGTCGGGCTGTGTGAACGTGACGGACGTGAGCGCTCTGGGCAAGGTCCACACGCTCAAACTGCGCAAGTGCTTGGGCGTCACGGACGTATCGGCGCTGGGCGGCGTGCAGGAACTCGACCTAACGGGCTGCAGCGGCGTCACGGATGTCTCGGCCCTGGGCCGCGTCCCTAAACTCGATCTCTCGCTGTGCAAGTCCGTGACGGACGTGTCGGCTCTGCAAGGCGTGCTCGAACTCTCTCTGCGCCAATGCACCGGCGTGACCACCTTGGCGATGCTGGGCGGCTCGACCTCGCTGCTGAAAGAGCTGAACTTGTCGGGCTGCACGGGGTTCGCCGAGTCGGAGCTGTGTCACCTGCCAGCGCTCAACAGCCTGGTGCTCGCGCGGTGCGTCCAACTGACGTCATTGGACGGACTCGCCTGCGTGCGCAACCTAGACGTGAGTTTCTGCAGACGTCTTGGTTCGCTCGGTTCGTCGCTGCGAGGGGTGCACACCATCACCTCCTACCGCTGCGAAGCTCTCAGCGACATTCAGGTGCTGGCACAGTCGAACTCCACGCTCACGAAGGCCAACTTGTCCGGCTGCCCACTCCTCCGCGACATCAGCGTGCTTGCAGGCGCGAGAGAGGTGGATCTGCGCTTCTGTGACGGGCTCGAGGACGTACGGCCGCTGGCGGATAGCGCTCGCGTCGTGAAGCTCGCAGGCTGTGGGAAGCTGCAGGACGTGACGCCTCTCGCACGAGCTCGGTACGTCGACTTGAGCTACTGCCCGCTGCTTGAAGACCTCTCGGCGCTGGGCCAGGTGCACACGTTGTCGCTACGCCACTGCCCAAAAGTGCGAGACGTCAGTGCACTCGGCCGGGTGCACACGCTCAATCTCTCGGGTTGCGACTCGCTGGGGGACGTCAGCGACCTGTATCGCGTGCACGAGCTCACGCTCTCGCATTGCTGCGCGCTCACGGATGTGAGCATGCTCACGGGCGTGCGCGTGCTTGACCTGCGCTACAACAAAGCCAACGCCGATGCGCTGGAGGCCGCGGCCGACAACCTGCGCTCATACGGGGCTGTTATTCATCTCTAGGACGACGGAGCCACAGACAGGCACAACGCAGGTGATACACGGTGAGATCAGTTCATACCTTCCTTTCGTATTGCTTGTCTTTTGTTCTCCTTGCTTCTGGTGTCCTACATCGCAATCAACAAGCCCAACACAGCTGCAGCTGCAGCTCAGGAAGGCCCCCGCGGTCCTACAATAAAACATTTCCTCTCCTACCCCATCCCGGTTGCTGTATCCCCCTTGGTCGGCGCGATATACGGGCCGGCGTGCTTCAACCGACCGGAGCGGGCCCACAACGGCTTCAGCAAGTGTGGCTTCCCACTTGCGTGGTCGATCGACGCGGGCCTGGTTTGTGTCGCTGGCGCCTTGTGCTGCCAGTAAGTTGTGTCTCGGTGCGGTGCGACACAGTGCCGCTCTAACCGAAGCGCTGGTTCTGCGAGACCTCCGGCTGGTAGCCCTCCTGCAGGAAGTACTTCTCCACGGCGTCCGCGACTCCACGGCCCTCGTTGATCGCCCAAACAACGAGCGACTGGCCGCGACGGCAGTCACCCGCAGCGAACACGCCCTCCACCGACGTCTGGTAGTCGCCGTATGCCGCGCGGATGTTCTGGCGCTGGTCCACCTCCAGGCCAATCGACTCAGCGATGGTCTGCTCCGGGTGGATGAAACCCATGGCGAAGAGCACCAGGTCGCACGGGATCTCCTCCTCCGAGCCAGGAATGGACGTGATCACGCCCGTCTTCGGGTCCTTCTCACCCAGCAGCGTCACCACGTGCGTGATCTCACCCTCGGCATTGCCCTTGAACTCCTTGGTGATGCGGCTGTACTTGCGCGGGTCCTCGTCGAACACGGCGCGCACTTCCGCGTGGCCATAGTCAACACCGTAGATGCGCGGGTACTCAGGCCACGGGTTCTCCGGCGCGCGCTGCGCAGGCGGCTCCGGGTTGTGCTCCAGGTTCACCACCGACTTGCAGCGGTGACGCATCGACGTGGCAATGCAGTCCGTGCCCGTGTCACCGCCGCCGATGACCACCACGTCCTTGCCCTCGGCCGTCACGAAGTTACGGTCCCAGCCGCTCTCCAGCTTGCCGTCCACCGTCAGCATGAGCCGCTTCTGGTTCTTGGTCAGGAACTCCATGGCAAAGTGCACGCCCTTGAGGTCGCGGCCCGGGATGTCCACGTCGCGCGGCACCGTCGACCCCAGCGCCAGCACCACGGCGTCGTGTTCGCTCTGCAGCTCCTCCACGGGCACACTCGTCCCGATCTCAGCGTTTGTGACGAACTCGATGCCCTCCTCCATGAGCAAATCCACGCGCCGCGTAATCTTCTTCTTGTCCAGCTTCATGTTGGGGATGCCGTACATGAGCAGCCCGCCCACGCGGTCCTCGCGTTCGTACACCGTCACGTGGTAGCCCTTCTGGTTCAGCTGGTCGGCGGCGGCGAGGCCAGCGGGACCCGAGCCCACCACGGCCACGCGAAGCCCGTTGCGACGCGGGATGCGCGGCACGATCCAGCCCTCCTCGAAGGCGCGGTCCACGATGGCGTATTCCGTGTTCTTGATGGTGATCGGGTCGTCCACGAGCCCGGCCACGCAGGCAGCCTCACAGGGCGCGGGGCACACGCGGCCCGTGAACTCGGGGAAGTTGTTGGTCTTGTGCAGCCGGTCGATGGCCTCCTTCCACTCGTCGCGGTACACGAGCTCGTTCCACTCCGGGATGAGGTTGTTCACTGGGCAGCCTGTGTTGGTCTGACAGAAGGGCGTGCCGCAGTCCATGCAGCGCGCCGCCTGGATCTTGCGCTCCGTCGGGTCGCGGTGCTCCGTGTTGATCTCGTTCCAGTCGTGCACGCGCTCGTCCACGTCGCGGTACTTGTCGGCCTCGCGCTTGAACTCGATGAAGGCGCGCTCGCTCACAATGGGGCCCTTGGCGCCGTTGCGCTTCTCGAAGGCGGGCTCCGTCTCGGTCGCCGCCGACGCGAAAGCGCGACGAGCGACCGATGCCGGCCGCGTCTTGGCCGCCGCGGAGAGGCTCTGACGCGCCGCGGACTGCATGCTGCGGTGCTGGGGAGGGAGGAGAAAGACGAAGAAGAAGAGCTGGAGGTCGGGAAGGCGCCGCACGCAGAGGTGGCGGCTAGTGCAGTGCAGGATGCGGAATGCGGATCGAGTGGCTTGCGGCGCAGCGAGGAAGTTGCGGAATGCCGAAGGGAAACCAAAATCCCGACGGGCGCGGCCGCCAGAGTGAATGCTCATGGCTTCCACGCCTGAAGCGACCGTTAAAGGCGAGGACCTGCAATCACCACGACTAATGTTGAAGTATACGTTTATACCGGTTATTTGAATGCAAAGGGTTGATTTCATCAAAAGAGAGGCAGAAAGCAACCCGGGTGAGCCAAGTAGGCAAGTTTATCGCGATAAGCGGGTAGAAAGCTGTTCCAGTTCAACTGTCACATAAGGAGGCCGGAAGATCACCTGCGAGAACTTATCCCTCCAATCAAACGGGCCTAAACGCAAAGACGGGTGCGGGCTCAGATGCTGCGAAGGCAGCAATTCATTTCCAATTCATTGGCACGTCGTCAATTCATATACACCGGTACATTGCAATTCAGGGCATGCACCACGCAGGGTTTCTGCACCGGCGCAGGGTGGCGCCCCGTTTCTGGCCTATGGTGTTCATCAAACCTCGGATTGAAATCGCGCCAAACGGCGGCATATCAGCTTTCAGAGGGTGTGTGGCAGGATCTAGACCGTCGGAATGCAGACCGACATCGCGCTTGGTGGGGCTTCTCAGCCGTTCGACGCGCATGCCGTCAGCGCCCATTCGAACCACATCGTGAACGGGATGCGAAGCAGTTAACACTGGCCTAAATAGGCGTGTGGAGAAACAGCCTCGGAGTATATTTGGGACAGACTTGGGGATCCTTCACTTGAGCGCGGGCCTGAGCAACGGACATCAAACTTGATGGGTTATCAAGTCTGGCGATAACCTGGATGGGCCGAAGTTTGGGCAATCGACAAGAGTGATGGTCCGTTTCCTCAGTGCCACCAGAGCTCGCCGAACTGGGTCGAATTCGCCAACTGTTGATAGTAGTCTGGCCAAATGTGATCGTATATGATCCTCAAAAGCAATTGCTACCAGAAGCAGGTATTTCTCCGGAGTGAATTGGAGTGGAAACCTCCGCTTTCGTCAAATTCTGTGACAGCAGTCAATGTCTGTCAAAACAAACGCCAAGCACGGCGAGGAGCATCTTCCAACTCCATGTGGCACGCAATGCCACGCGGTGTCGGGCCAATAGCTCGCCGAAATGGGTGGCCGCGCTCGCCTCCTAGCGACGGAAGGATGCGTTGCAGACCCTGCATGCCGCTTTTGCATGCTCACGTTGGCGTTTGACGCGCGGCGCGGCGCATTCACCAACTTCCAGGCGCGACAACAGTCGCCACCCAAAGCCGCCAACGCCGCCAACGCCGCCTGCTGCACATGAACACGGTTCTGCCGCACACGATGACATGAGCGTTGGCCACTGGCCAGACCGCGCAAGCCTGGCGGCGCAGCGACCGCAACTCCAACTGCAAGCGACGCCAAGGCTGCTTGAAGATTCGCTGGGCGCGCCGTCCAGCTGCTTGACGCTGCACGCGACGCGCTCGCTCTCTTGGTCGATGTGGCGCTCCATGGCCACCAACGCGTGGCCACCAGCCGCCTTGCTGCACGCCGAGCGAGGGCCACAGCAGCAGGCGACGCCGCCCGATTCAGACTTGCGCATCCGTAGCCGTGTTCAAGCTGCCTCGTCGCGTTGGCGCCAGGATCACAGGCAAGATGGGGGAGGCGCCCGCCAAAGTGCAACTGCAAGGCCGACAGCACGGCCTGGAGGCGGCTGCTGCGCCAGTCGCGCCTCGAACCTCCCAACGGCCTCGTCGCGTATGACGTGCGGAGGCTTGAAGCTGGCGCACTGCAACGATAGACGCGACAGGATGTGGTTGCACTTGCAGTCAACTGCAACCTCCGCCCGTCTATTGTCGCTAGTGTCGCAGCGGGCCAGCAGTGTTTGCGCTGCGCTTCGCCCAGCGTCCGCCAGTCCTCGCGTCGCCCCCTGCAGTACAGGCCACGTGGTTGTGCGCGTTCATCCATGTGGTTGCCATTAACTTTATCTCCCAGACTCGCGCTACCGCCGGCTAGCGGTGCATCATGTTGGCGTTCTGGTTGGTGAGGTTGTAGGCCCTCTCGGCCGCGAGTTGCAGCTCGCGCATCTGGTTGTAGAGCCCCTCGCGAGACGCGTTGTTGTCCTGCTGCGCGCGCTGGCGCTGCATGAATCGCTGCTGCTGCTGCTGCTGCTGCTGCTGCTCGTACCGCCACTGCGCCTCGCTATCGTAGCTCTGCAGCGCCATCTCATGTCCCGGCACGGGAGGGGGCGGCGCTCGCTCCCCCACGGCCGCCATCTTCCGCTCGGACTCGGAGCTGGCTACGCAGGCGAGCTGCAGCGTGCTGATATCTTCATAACTGTCTGCGTTTACCGCCGAACTGGACCGAAGGGACGCGTAGGACTGCGAGAACTCCGAGTCGGTGAGCGACATGGTGTACGTTGAGTCCTTCCCCGTGGACTTTTCCAGGGGCGCCGCGGCGCGGTCGCTACCGCGGCGCTCGCCCAGCGATGCCGTGCGCTTGGAGCTGCTCTGCGCGCTGGGCGCGGCCGAGAGCGAGAGCGCGTCGAGCCGCTCGCCCGCGAAGGGCGACTGGTCCTTGACCATGACCATGCAGAGCTTGCAGCACGAGAGCTTGAGCTTGCCGCGCCGCGAGAAGGTGGTCTTGCGCACCCGACACTTGCTGCACGTGGTGGCGCCGCAGGTCTGGCACGCGCTGTGCGACGACAGCAGTCGCGCCTTGGCGCGGCACACGGAGCAGTTGACGCCGTTCTCGTGCTTGGCACCGCCCGCGCGCTGCGCGCCCGCGTGCCGCGTGACCATGGCCGAGAGCTTCTTGGCCTCGGCGCCCGCAAGCGCCGTCTCGAGCGAGAAGAGCATATCCATGGCGCTGCGGTAGTCGCCCACGCCGCCCGCCGTGAGCACGTCGGCGCTCGAGTCGAAGGCGCCTTGCATGAAGACCTCCACCTGCTCGGGCAGCTTGCCCGGCCGGAAGATGTAGCAGAAGCTAAGCTTGGTGCGCACGATCGAATTGTCCTCGAAGGCCGGACACGTGGCCACAGGCACGGACTCGAGCACGTGGTAGCCAAAGCGCTCGCCTTTCGCGTCCAGCGCCACGCCCGTGTGCTCGAGGAAGCACACGTCGCGGTTGCCGCCCACGGTGCGCTGCAGCTTCCACTTGAGCCCGAGGTAGGACGCGCGCGCGTTGCGCAGCGTGTGCAGCACGGCGCAGTCGATGAGCGAGTCGTCCCCGAGGAAGGCGGCCAGCGTCTTCATCTCCTCCGTGCTGGACTGCAGCAGCCCGTAGACGACGTCGTCCACCGTGCCATCCAGTAGGCCGTAGCCGATGACGCCCGGCGTGAGCCCCTTGCGGCTGCGCTCGCCCTCGGACGACCGAGACGTGGTGCTCCTCCCCGTCTTGCTGTCGTGGCCCGAGTGGCTGTGGCTACTGTTGGACGAGCGCGCCGATGTGCGCGAGTGCGAGTGCGAGTAGCCGCCGTACGCCGCCGTGGACTCAGAGCTCGACACGGAGCCCGAGAGCCCCGGGTCGGCGTCCGTGGGCCCGTAGAGCCCGAGCTGGTGCTGCGCGCCCTTGCTGCTGCGGCGGCGGTAGCAGTGCAGCCGGTCCTTGGACCGCGCGAGCTTCCACGTGCGCGAGTCGATCTTGTTGCGGCCCTCGGGCACGTAGTGGTCCAGCTCGCGCCGCGTCTCGCGGACGATGGCCGCGGCCAGCGACTGGTAGCTCTGCGCCTCGGCCGGCAGCAGCTCGAAGCGCGCAAAGTAGCCCGTCGGCAGCGGGAACCGCAGCTGCATGACGCGACGGAAGAGCGAGGCAGGGCGGCGGTCTGTGCTCGCGCTTGGTCGCTGGTTGGCTAGAGCTCTAGTGACGGGCTCCGCTGGCGGAGAAGGAGCTGATGGACGGGAGAACTGGCGAGTGCGGGTGCTGGCGTGTGTATCTGCCGACGGAGAAGCCGGGCGGACGAGCGAGAGAGTGCCGCTCGTCGGTCTCTCCCCCGCCCGAAGCGAGTGAACTGACGCGTGCACAGCCGCTGGGCGTCCACGCAGCCAGCTGCTGCTCGTGCTCGCTGCTCACTGTAGGCTCGCAGGCTCGTAGGCTCGCAGACTCGCAGACTGGCTGGCTTGCTGACGCGCTGGCCCGTCGGTGCGATCGTGCAGAGGCCAAGAGCTCCTTCTACTCCCGTGCTGCACAGTGGCACGCTTCAAGCCCGTAGTCAGACCTTCCCGACGCGAGAACAACCTCGCCAACCCCAGCACGTTACTGTCGTGCAAGCCGACTAGCCTGGATGCAAGGCTACAAGTCTGCCGTGGCATGACGAGCTCTTTAACTCGTGCAGCTCTCCCGCGCACGCTAGTTCCTCCTCCTCCAGGTGGTCCCCGCGTCCTGGAGCTCCGAATGCCCGCCAGACGACGCTCGGGCGCTGAGATATTCAACGCAAGCTCCCGATGGCAGGCAACAGGTGGCAAGCCGCGTTTGCAGCCTGGGAACTTTGTCGGCGGCAGGCGTGCGAGCAACCAGCGAGATGAGGCGGCGGCGGACCACAGCCGCAGCGGAGAGTGGGCCGCGTCCCGGTCGACCGCGAATGCGTCGATTCGGCTGGGAGTCAGGAAGCGCACAGACAACGTCGACAGCTCCGACCCAACCGCCTTTGCCAGCGTCGAACAGCTAAGCTGCCAGTGCTGCGGCTCGAGTTCGGTGTGCCCTGCCGCGCTGGGCAGCACTGCAAAGGCGAGCGCGGATCATGAACGCCTCTGCCTCGGGCTGCTGCAAGCCGTAAGAACCGGGCGAGTGCAAGTTGTCGTCCGATCGAGTACTGTCGGGTTCAAGGACTCTCTCACTGACGTTTCGCAGGATGTGTGAGGTCTCTTTAATACGATACATCATCGAAAAACAGAGAGAGGGAGGACGGTTTTCTTTGCAACAAGCCGAGCTGACCTCACTCCAACACCTCCAAAGCTCGAAGAAATCGTTTTACTGATACTGCCGCATTTGCTCACTTCACCCTGATATTACAGGAAATGAGCGTCGTCGACCCGGACTGGAGCGTGGCGACTGCTCTCGCGCACACGCATCAGTCGCCCGGGCGTAGGCAGAAATGGGCCGTGGCGGGGAGTAAGCAGCGCGCGAGTCTTGCCCGCAGCCGCGATATGGTCATCGCTGCGGGCGCGCAGCATCCGTCAGCTGGCAGTCAGTGCGAGCCGCGTGGCTCCGTCACCGCGGACGAGTGGCCAGCACGACAGTGTGTGTACATTTGCCAATTGAACTGAGCAGAACCAGACCCAGACCCAGACCCAGACCCAGACCTCACGCTACAATGCTCCTCTTTTCTAGGACTGTCGGGACGCCGAATGCGCAGACCTCGCCTCAACTTGAGGCTCAAGTCTCCGGGTAAAGGGGTCGCAGATGTGGTGGGAGCACCTTAGGTACACCAAGCTGCTCCTGCCGTGACGCACAACTTGCCTGGCCTCCTATCACGACGCTAACGGCCCGCAGGCATAGAGCAGCGAGATGGAGACCTCTCGCCGTCCCGCGAGCACCCACCGCCGGGCCGTTTCCAGAACAACGCTGACTGGAAGGGGTGAAGACGCTGTGCAGGGAGCGACAGCGCAGCCTTAGCGGTTTCCGGTCAGTGGGAAGCAGTCCGCAGTGAGGAAACCACCCGTGTTCAGGCGTTGGCGGGCATGAAGCGAGAGAAGCAGCCAACGGCCGTTGCGCAGACCCTCTCTTTCGCGTCAAGCTTCAACAAATAGTTTCGGATAGCCATTCCAGCCAATCACACCCACGGACGCGATCAAATCGGTCAGTGAAATCCTGAGAACAAGAGAAACTTTGTGACCAACACTCTGCGCTTTGTTTTCCGGAAAATTGTTCAGCGTTTGGAACCTCTGGACCCTATTATTGTACGCCACACTAAGGGGACGGTACTCCAGGCTCCTAAACTAGGAGCCTCCCTAAGCGGATGGGATGCGGGCTGAGAGAGCCACCCATTCAAACTGCCTTAGTAAACTACGAAAACTAGTTGTAGTTTACATGTGTATAGTAGGAATTAGAAAAAGACCGATTAAATTACGGTCAGCTATTTAGCGACCCAGCTGAATAGAGCTCAGTCTCAGTTTTCCCTAAAATTAAAGAAGCGTTCCCTCTGGAGGCCAGGAACAGTCCAAGTTATTGGACCGACGATAGGAGAGAGCGTCTAGCACTTCCTCTGTGCTTGGTGCTGTGTGCCCCGTCACACTATCTGCCACATTTGCAGGTCCAAGGCGAAGATAATAGTTTCCCTTCCGCTCGTTTTCCTGGCCCCAGTACTTTCACAAAATCGAAGTAACACAGTATGTTGTGCCTGGCACGAAATCAATCTCGTGCTGGATAGCCTTGTTCTGCAGAAACTCAGCAGGAACCTGCTCTGGGAATACGTCCGCGTATTCCCGAAGAACTCCGTAATAGGGACTAATACGAAGTGACTTCCAGCTTTGCTCCTGGAAGCGTTCCTTCTAGGTCTTAACGCTGATGCCATCATCGCCCTCGGGCTTCCGCACGAGAACCTGCCAAAGGTCCTCGAGCTCGCTCGGCAGAGCTTTCGCATCCTCATCTGCCATGAGTTTGCAGACTTACTCTACGCACCCGGCGGGTACATCGCGTGCAAATCCTTTCCAACTTTGCACCGGGAGGGTAGTCAACTCCGCGGCTGACCGCGGAGGACACCCGAGCGTCATCTGTTGGCATTGCACACCAGACCCAGGATAAACGAGCATGTTGACTCGCTCAAACTCGTCGGTGAACGGGTGATCAGTCTCGCTTGTCGACTGGATATCATCCCGGATGGTGGCGGAACCGTCATCAACAAGCCGTTGATGCTGCACTGTTCCGGACAGCAACTGTCCACGCCCAGGCCTGGCCTGAGTGTGACTTCGCACGGAGGGCTCGGCCACACTATGCTTATCGTTGGATGCGACCAACCAATGGACACACTTTCTCACACCGTTGGGACCAACCCATAAGGATGTGGTGTTCGCGCGCGAGCCCGGCTCGGTGCGCCATTGTAGATCTTGCCCCCGCAGGCCCGTTCTGGAGATGGCTCTTCCCTGCTTCTCCCCGCCCGGCTGCAAGGAGGGTATTTTTTTATCCTTGCTCCCTCCAGCCCTGCCAGAAGAGGGTTCTGCCTTGACTTCGCGTACCCGGTCCGCAAAGGAGTTGCCTCCAGCCCAGTCTGGGCGTGCGCACGCTCCAGGAGCTGTGACTTATCTGTTTTTCTCAGTTTCTATTCTTGGCAACGGAAGGTTTAGCCCCTTAGGCTTCGCACGAAGTGCAAAGGCTTCGTGCGGTCGCTTTCGGCGTGGTGTCCACCACGTCGGCGGCGCTGACATAGCCATCACTCACTGTCGCGCAGGCGACTGGGGCGAGAGTGCTAACGCTCTCGTCGCCATTGACATCGATAGATTGGTTGCTCCAGACTATCCGTGACCCCTAGTGTAATGAAATTTGTTGATCCAGACTATCCGTGATGCATGTCGTGCCAACCACAGCATGCTGAGAATCATCTCAAACTTCTTGCAACGAGGCTACACAGCACCTAGCTTCGAGGAAGCGTGACTCTGCGAGTCGTTAGGGTGCACGCCACACGGAGTCTGTGGGCGACGTGTGCGTGCTCACTAGAGCTAGCGGTTACCCTCGCAGACAACCAGGTCCGAAACCCGATGCCAATTCTTAGCAAAAGACAGACATACGGCCGGCGGGTCTCCTCTGAACCCAAAAGTATGGGCTAAACTATGGGCCATAGTTTTTCCCTGTGTAACATCTTCGAATAGCTGTGAGCCCTCGTCCCGTCGTCGGACGACTTTCAGCCAATCATAGACCGCCGGGCTCCAACCGGTTTATAACCGATATCCAACCGGCATCAACCGATATCTAACGGCCGTTGTTCCCTAAGGCTGATATAACCACCACGTGGTAGCGTAGGCCGCTACACCGCCAGCCTGACGCGGCATCGTCTCGCGCGGCACCGCACGCCGATCCCGCCAGTAGGTCTGGAAGCCGTCGGGCCTGTCCAAGTTCCATTTCTTCTCGTAGAAGCATCTCACGAGCCCACACCTGCTTTGCGTGCTGATGCTCGACAGTCAGTGGTAACGTGTTCACCGTTTTGGTTTACACGAGCCAGTCGACCTCCGCAAGTTGACGCTGCACCGTTCGGACTGACACGCTGAGGCCAAGCATCTCTCGAAGTTGAGCAGCAGAGTAGTCCCCAGTTGAAGCGGCGCGTACAAGTCGGTGTTGGTCGCGGTCTGTCAGGACAGGAGCAGGTCCCAAACGCTTAGGTGATTGCGTTGGTCTTGTGGTCTTAGCCATGATCCGGCGAACGGTGTAAGTGCTGCGCGATGTGCGCCTTGCAATTTCCCGAATGCTCACATCAGCCTCCCGGAGCCCTTTAATTCTCCCTCGCTCTTCGTCAGTAAGTTTTGGTCGTGCACCGCTACCCATGTTGGAGAGTGTGGCCCAGAAAAGCTGTCAACGTTCCTATCTTGGCCACAGCAGCAGCGCAAGCAGCAGCGTACTCCACTCATTTTCCTTTGAGCTTTCCCTGTGTAACCGGTCCTCAGCTGAAACGAACATCATTCCTTTCATGTTTAATCTTGATTTTTGTATGGTTCTGACCGTGCGATAATTGTGTCGCAGTGCGCAAAGCAGCTCTTTGTATGTGAGCCCCCCTCCTGTAAAATTCGATTTCCCGGGCGTTAAAACATGCCCCAGAACCGTCCAATAGCCGGTAAAAACATATCCAAACAGCAGCTTGAGGCTCGTAATATTCGGTTCAGGGCAGGCCAAAACGTAGGTGTGCAGTGTCTCTTGGCGCGGAGTGTTTGCTTCAAGTGAAAAGTAAATGCTGTCTTGTAAAATGAGTGCATCTTAACGGACGTACTATACATCAAGGAATAGTATAACAATAGTACCCCCACAACAGCCTTGACTTGGTCTGTTGCATTCGCCAACTCGCCGCCATCCCACCGCATCCACTGCTGCACAACCGCCACCAGTTGTGATGCTGCGGTCCAAGGGATTACCGTAGCACACACTGCCATCGGCGCGTGGAGCCAAGCACAATGTCGACAACACGTACGAGTTCATGCTCTTCTACTGGGCAGCCCGCAGGTACACTTATAATCCATCTTGCAGCACCGCCAAGCCTACCACCATCAAAAGTACACTCACAAATTCGTATGCCGTGCCCTTGCGTCTGTAAACTGGAGCATCCTGTTCGTGCGAGTCATCGCGGGCTACATTTTACGTGCTCACGGGCTTCAACCAACCCGTGGGCACCCTCAAGGGCACCCGAGCCATTGCATAGCATGTCATCGCGCTACCAGCCGGGTACATGGCCGACCATATCCGCCGCGACATGTTGCTCCGTGTGGCTGGCGTCCTTGGGCTTATCGCCTCGGTCATCACGTTTACGGCGGTCACTCCATGGTTCTCGCGTCTGGAGAAGCAGCTCCAGCAACATTCGCATTGGCAGTGCACTTTACAAGTGCGTCGATCATGCGCCAATAAGCAAAGCCGAATGCACGCCTTGCCAAGCCTCCACAATATGCCTCCTCCAGCTAAACACGTCAGCGCCAAACGTACCACGCCTCCTCACGCACATGAATAGCCACGTGCTCTCTGGCGCCACCGGCCTTCTCGTTCGTCTACAGCCACAAGGAACGTTCGAAACCAACGACATACCAACCGTGCGCGCTCGCTCTACCGACGGCGCTCAGTCTTGACGCTTCTTAGCCACGTGAAACCCCCCCGCCGCGGGCGTACGTTCCTCAGGGGTCTCTTTCTCCAAGCAGTCGTACACTCATCCGCTGATCGGTAGCTGCTCTCAAGCGACACGTAGCGAAAAGGCCCCGCTTCAGCATCGCTTGGAATTCCCACCAATCAACGACCTTCTGCTTCCCATTTCACACCAATCACAGAAGCCGAAACGAAGTGAAGAGTAGCCGTCGGCTCATGACCATCACTCTCCACCCCGCAGGTTGCCCTTTGGGCCTCGTGGATCTTGGACGGGCGCCAACGAGTGCGCACTCGGCTTCAACCCCACAGTCTTCAACTCGCCGTCTAGAGCTCAAGCCAAGAAACAGCTAAATACACAGCGCTGTCAGTGTTGAAGTTCAAAGGTGAAAGATGCTGCGGTCGACAGCGGTTCCAGACACGCTGCCAGGGGCGCGCGACGCCAAGCACAACGTGGTCAACACCTACGTCTTCACACTCTTCTACTGGGCGGCGCGCAGGTACAGTTCTGCAGCTTTCGTGCGGTGGAAGTGCGATATGGTAAGCGCTACAAGCGTCTGACAGTGCGACCGGTTGGATCATGCTGTATGCGTGTGTGGCAGCATCCTGTTCCAACAAGTCATATCCGGCTATGTATACGTCCTGACGAGCTCCAACGAGCCCGTAGGCACCGTCAAGGGCATCCAAGGCATTGCACAGCTGATATTTGCGCTACCAGCTGGGTACATGGCCGACCGCATGCGTCGCGACACCGTGCTCCGCCTGAGTGGAGCCATCGGTCTTCTGGGTTCAATCATTACGTTTGTGGCGGTGGAACGTAGCAGTCTCAATGCCATTTACGTGGCGTTCGCGCTATGGGGCATCTTTGCGGCTTTCCAGAGCCCCGCCATGGAGGCTATCTTCGCCGACTCTATCCCGGCTGGCCGGCGCTCACACCCGTTCATGATCAAGTACAATGTGGGCAACTTGGCTCTGGTTATTGGGCCATTCCTGAGCATCCTGCTTTTCCTGTACGTGGGTGACGTGTGGCGGGTTCGAGAGCTACGGCCAGTGCTGCTGTTTGGTGCATTGCTAGCGGCGGTGGCATCGCTATTCTTGTTCCGGTATGACGATGATCTGACACTAGAAGATGGCGAGACTGTGCCTCTTCAGGCATCGTCACCAGCGGTGTCACTGGCCCCACTTTCACCATCGCTGTCACTGTCGCCGCTGACACACCACCGTGCAAGCATCGACTCATCGGAGCCGCTGCTGACCCCCAACTTTGCCGGCAATGACCTAGGTTTCGACTACAATTACTCCGATGCTGAAGACGAAGGACGTGGTCGGGACGGATTCGGTGGCGGAATATGGGACGACAGCTCTGATGACGAGGAGCAGCGCAAGAACCTCCTCCAGGCACGAGTAAACCAGGTGACAAACCTCGCCAATACTGCAGAGTCCACCGAGAAGAGCAAACTCGTCATTTCGGTCAAGACGCCAGCTGCGGATGGTGGCGGCGGTACGCTCATTGCTCCCAAGACCAGAGCACACAGTCTGGACATTCACAGCCAAGGTGTGACCTTCTTGGGGCTCACCACTGAGCACGTGCCGTACATTCTGTTTGCGTCCGACTTCATCATGAGCAACGGCGCCGGTATGACCATCAACTTCTTCCCTCTCTTCTTCTACAAGGAGTACGGCCTCACCCCGGTCCAGGTCAGTGCGTTGTTTGTCGCTCAGCCGGTGCTGGTGCTGGTGCTGTCGTACCTGGCACAGAAACTGTCCCGGCCGCTGGGACGCATGCCAATCATCGTCTGGACGCGCATGGCAGCCACAGCCTGTTTGATGTGCATGGCGTTTGCCGACCCACTCCTGCTCCAGATCCTGCTGTTCCTTGTTCGCGCAGGCATGATGCGCTGTTCGCAGCCTCTCCGGCGCTCGCTGCTGATGGACTTTGTTCGCCGCGAGGTTCGTGCGCGTTGGAACGCACTGGAGGGTATCTCCGTCTTCTCCTTCTCAGGTAGCGCCATGGTGGGCGGCTACCTGGTGGAACAGTACGGCTACCGCATGTGCTTCTTCATCACGAGCTGCGTGTACTTCGTGGGACTCTTCCTCGAACTGCTGCTGCTTCCGCTGACCCGCCACGCTGTCGAGAAGTAGACGAGACCCACGCACGAAACTAAAGGTTTGCTTGCTTCTATGCTCTGCATAACATTGAGGATTACTAGCTCGGCTCGCAAGCAGGTTGCCTAACTAACTGCTGATGGCTTGATCGAATAGGTTTGCACGCTCACACTTACGCTTCCACCGCATGCTTGGTCAGTGGCAGGAGAACCAGCTCCATGCACAGCCCGGCGGTGTAGACCATCGAAGTGATGGTGAAACAGGTGCGGTAGCCATAGGCGTCGATCAAGAACCCACCTAGCACGGCACTGCCCGACCACGAGAAGACGGACAGCCCCTCGAGCGCATTCCAGCGCGCGCGGATGTTCTTGGGCACGTAGTCCATGAGGATGGAGCGCCGCAGAGGCTGCGAGCAGCGCATCATGCCGCCGCGCATGAGGAAGAGCACAATCTGCAGCACCAGCGGCTGCGCCAGCGACATACAGAAGAGGCAGCCCACGGAAAACGCACGCGTGAAGACGATGATCGGCATGCGGCCGCACGGCTTGGACAGACGCTGCGAGAAGAAGGAGAGCACCATGACGATCAGTGGCTGGGTGAGGAAGAGGCCGCACACCTGGATGGGCGTGAGGTCGTACTCCTCCTTGAAGAAGAGCGGAAAGAAGTTGATGGTCATGCCAGCGCCGTTGCTAATGATGAAGTCGGCCACAAAGAGGATGTACGGCACGTGCTTGGTGCGGAAGCAGAGGAACCTGGCGTCCAGCTTGGACATGTAGCCCTCATCGTCGTCGTCATCCACGACGCTCAGCCGCTGTTGCCGCTCGAGGTCCAGCTCCTTGGCGGTCTTGCCCTTGAGTAGCAGCAGCGCCGTGTTCTCCGTCGGCGTGGGGGTCGACTTGTCGTCCAGGGTGATGTCGTCTTCGTCCGAGTAGTCGTACTGCATGTCTAGCTCGCCACCGTTGCCCACGAGCTTAGGCGTCCGCAGCGGTGACGGCGCCGACATGCGGTCCAGCAGCTCCCGCTCCTGCACGTCGTCGCTGCTGTCGTCGTCCTGGTACTGTTTGACCAGGTCGTCATTGAACTGGAAGAGCAGCAGCGAGCCCACGACGCCCAAGACGGCGCCGAATTCGAGCACGGGCGTGAGCTCCGGCAGTTGCCACACGTCGCCGTAGTAGATGAAGAGCAGGATGCTGAGCGTCGGGCCCAGCATTTGCGCCAAGTTGCTGATGTTGTACTTGATCATGAAGGGGAAGGAGCGCTTGCCGGCCGGGATGGAGTCGGCGAAGAGCGCCTCCATGGCGGGGCTCTGAAAGGCGGCGAAGAGCCCCCAGAGCCCAAAGGTGACGTAGAGCGCCGTCATGGAGCGGAACTCCACGGCCAGGAACGTGAGCGCGGCCGCGATGATGCCGATGACGCCCGAGATGCGCAGGATGGTGTCGCGCCGCGTGCGATCGGCGAAGTAGCCTCCTGGGAAGGAGAAGACGAGCTGCGCGATGCCCTGGATGCCCTTGACGATGCCCACGGGCTTGTTGGAGCCCGTGAGCACGAACACGAAGCCCGCCACCACCTGCTGGAACAGGATGGAGCGCGCCGACCAGAAGAAGAGCGTGAACACGTACGCCGTCCACACATTGTGGTTCACGCGCTTCATGGTCCAGAGCGCCATGATGCGGCACGAGACAGCGGCGGCCAGACAATGGGGACCGTGGGCAGCGAAGGAGCTGGAGCTGCAGACAGAGAGCTTGACGATGGAGCCGGCCGAATGGGAAATGGGGCTTGTAGGTCGGCGCGCGGCCACCCGCAGCGGAGCTCATGCGGACGAAACACTCATCTCGCATGCGTGCATTTTGGCCCTTGAGGGATCGTATGCGACACGGCCGTGTGGGGATTTGCAACCAATCGCGAGCTTTCATTGAAGTTTGGCCGCGAGGTTTTCGCCAATAGGCGAGAAGATCCAACGTTTTGTGGCGATAGTCAATAGGTGACCCCGCGACCATTGGCTGAAAAGCTGCACGAGAGCTGTCAGCCAGCCCACCACCAATACGGAGCCGGGCGCCGAGATCAGATGGAGTTGGTGGGAAAGTGTGTTCCGATCTGTTGACAAACGCCACCAAACGCCGCTGACATCCAGACTTGACACGTATCCCAAGCGAGTGGAAGCCTTTGACGCGGTGCTGAAAGGCAACTACAGCAACTCTCAGACCGCAATTCCGCCCGGACAGCGCACAACTTGTTCCTCTACATGTGTGCGTCTACTGATCTCTCTGCGCTGCCTATCGGCGTCACTAGTCTGCCATCAAGGCGGCGCTGACTGGCTGGCAGACGACGACGACGACCGCGAACCATCGAGACTGCGCTTAAGCGTCTCATCCCAAGGCTCCGCTTTGGCTGTCAGGTCCCAGTCGTCGGCGTCCTCACGCAGGGCGTAGGCAGCCACCGCTTCGCCCGAAAGCTTGGCCGCTTCGTGCCAGCAACGCACGCAGAACGTGACCTTGTGCGACGTCACGCCCGGCGTGTAGCGCGTCACGTCGCGCATGGTGTGCGTCACGCGGCAGCTTTTGCACACGCGCGCGCAGCACACGCGGCAGATCTTTTTCGTTGCCGAAAAGGCCACCGCCTTCACGGAGCGGCTGCACACGGCGCAGTCCGTAGCGGGCTTCCATGTGGCCACGCCCGTCGGAGGCGTGGCCGTGCGCACCAAGTAGGCCAGCTTCCGCATCTGCGCCACCTCAAGGTTCTTGGGGATGGAGAGCACGATCTCCGTGGCCGTCTTGACCACCAGCGTCTCGGGCGCATCGCCTTTCGCGCTCACCACCCCGTGCATGAAGACGTCCACTACGCCCGCGGCCCGCTGCCGGTACAAATAGCAAAAGATAAACTTGCCCCGCACGACGTTGAACTCCGTGAGCTCGCGGGCCTCGGGCAGCGCCACCGAGCGCTTCACGTGGTATCCCAGCCGTTCTTCCTCGCCGTTTGGGCCGCACAGCGTCGTAAAGCCCGTGGCCTCCACATACACGAGGTCTCGCGCGCGCATGACGGCGTCTACGAGGAACGGGTGCGTCTTGACGGTCCACTTGAGACTCAGCTCACGGAAGGGCTCGTCCGGACTGGGCCGCTCCAGCGACGCCAGCACGGCCCAGTCGACGTAGCCGTCGTTCACACAGGCCGACTTGAGCTGCATCTGGCGGCTCGTGGGCGTGGCCAGGCCCAGCAGACAGTCCGCTACCGTGCCGTGCAGCTTGCCGACGGCCAGCATGCGCGGCTCGCACTCGTTCGTGTGCTCCGACTCGGCCAGGTGCGCCAGTTGGCGTTGCTCAGCCGCGGCCGCGCCGTGCTGCTTGTACAGCGCGAGCTGGGCGTCCTGCCGCAGCAGTTTCCACTCTTCCGGGTCCACCTGCTCGCCTCGGGTGGTGAGGAAGTCCTGGAACGAGTCGCGCGTCTGGCAAACCACGTCGGCGGTGGCGCGCCGCAGCGCTGCCACTTGCTCGCCAGAGAGCTCCATGGGCGGGAAGAGGTTGCGAGGCAGGGGGAATTTCATGGCTCACTGCCTGCCAGTCAATAGACCACGAGGGGATGGCCGAACCTCCCAAAGCCAAGCCTACTATGGCCCACGCGGCCAACCAGGAAGTGAGCCCGCCCGACCTTGGCCCACATCGGGCTGGCCCAGGCCGGAGACCGCTCCGTGCGCATCTCGCTACCGGCACGGTGGTGCCGTGCGATTGCACTGGCGTTGGGGAGCGAGGGAGACAGGCCGGTCAGCCATCGACGGGTCCCTCGGCGTCTTCACTTGTCTGCGTAAGCAGGGAAGGCTATGGGCCTACTACACTGCAAGGCCCAAGGCGATGGAGGTGGCACCGGCGTGAACTGGAGGCGACGACGGCCGTGAGAGCCACAGCGCCGCGATGGAGCAACAGGATGCGACGCTCGCATGGCGAGATGCATGTTGGCCGGGGCTACTCGCTTGGCCCAGGAATCAGGTGAAGGACCGGGACAGCTGGTTGACACGCAAGCGGGTTCCGATTGCTCGTTTGTCTGGACGAAAACCTGAGACCTTCACCACCGCAGACCTGCAAGGGGGGTACAAGGAGTTAATGCAGGTACGCTTGCGTTCCATGCATGAGCTGACACGAGCAGCGCTCGGACGTGCGGAGGGCGACGCTCTCGACCGCGCAGTCTATTCAATCGTCGTGGAACGGCCGAATGTCGGGGCAAGACTGGCGGTGTACGAAGGCCAAGAGAGCAGCAGCTCCTGCTGGTGACACAGCGGCTTGAGCTGACGCGAGTCTGTCGGCAAATGCGGCCGCCATTGCACGCGTGGCCAAGGCGCGGGGCTGCCAAACGCGGTGTGGAGGCGGACAGCATGTCCGCTCCCAGGCGATTGATTGCCCAACCTGGTTCACACAGTCGACTATCCAAATTTGACCTCGCACTCCCTTTGCGCATACTGAAACAATATATGCGTTGCAACAGGTTCTTACTTGCGGGGAGGTCTTCTGGACGGTGAATCAGGTGGAGAAAGCCATCACCAACCCAGCCGAGCATGGAGCTCCGGCGCCGCCACCAGGCTGCGGGCCTTGCGCTACGGCAGGCGCCCGCGTCTTCCGAGCAAGCGCACGCATCACCGCTCAGCCGGCGCCGCCGCCCGGTGGTGGTCACGCGCCCGGCGCGGGCTGCAGTCCCTCGTCTCTTCCGGTCCAAACGGCGCGACGTGGGCGTGGGTCGCTTCGTGGACATGGAGCCCTCCAGCGACGACGATGAGAAGGAGGAAGCCAGCAACAACGACAACGCCGTGAGCGGCAAGCGGCGCCGTTCGGAGCCGCCGCGGACGCCGCCCTCCTCGGGCAAGCACATCAAACTACAGCGCTTCGTGCCGGCCCAGCGACTGGTGGACGACCGCGCCGACTTTTGCCTCTATGCGGAGCTCACGGCCGACGTCGACGCGGCCCACGTGGTCGTCCAAGCCACGGCACAAGCACTACGAACCGCCGGTTGTAGCGTGGCGGTGCATGCGCTCCGGGAGCCCGACTCGGAGCTACTGGCAGTGGGGAAAGAGGATACCCAGGCCTATGCGCTCACTATTGGCAGCGACGTGCCGGACGAGAGCGTCACGGCTGCCGACGGCTGGGCTGGGCGCGTGACGACGCGGCTGGCGCCTTGGGTGACGCAGCACACGGCCTACGCGGGCCACGTGCTGCCTCTCACGGGCGTTGCGCAGAGCCAACGACTCTGTCGCCTCATTCTCGGTGACCTTCAGCTAGATCAAGACGTGCAGGCCAGTCCAACCGCGGGTTCTCCATCGGATGCCAAGGTACGGACGCTCCTGAACGCGAGGGAAAAGCTGCTGCCACAAGTGCTGCAGGCCTCGTGCTTCCGCAACGCGAGGCTGTACCCGTTGCACCGAGACGACGCCCGCCAGCAGCTCACGCGGCGCTGGAGCTCACAGTCGGCGCTGGCCCTGCCGCCTCTGAGCGACATATACGCCTACTTTGGGCCGCGCATCGCCATGTACTTTGCCTGGCTGTCCTTCTACACGCGCGTGCTGCTGCTGCCCAGCGCCTGTGGCGTCGCCGTGCACGTGCTGGGGCGCTTCAACCTCGCGCCCAGCTACGCACTGCACTGCTGCCTCGTGGCCGTGGGCACGTCGCTCGTCTCGGACCTCTGGCGTCGGCGGCAGCGCGAAGTGGAGCTCTCCTGGGGCTACGATGGCGTCCTGTCGGCTCGAGACGCCACTACGAGGCCACAGTTCCGCGGTGAGTGGCTCACAGACCCCGTCACGGGGGAGCGATACTTTGGCTTCCCGTACCACAAGCGCGTGCTGCGCCAACTGCTGGCCATCCCGCTGTTGCTGTCCATGTGCTGCGTGGTGGGGGGCTACGTCGTGGGGCTGCACGTGCTCTCGGAGCGTCTGCGGGCCCACTACAGCGACAGTTGCGCCGTGGCGACGCAGTGGCAGGGCCAAGAGAAGGGCGGAGACGCGTGGCTTCTCGGTCCGTACGCTGGCTGGCGGCCCAGTGGCCCTTGGGTCGTGTGTGCGCTCGTCTCGCACGGCCCCAGCGTCCTGAACGCCGTGATTATCCACGTCATGGACGTGCTGTACCAGCTTCTGGCGCGGAAACTCACCGACTTTGAGAACTACCGTACGCGGGACGAGCACGAGGCGCACCTCATGGCCAAGCGCATGCCCTTCCACCTCGTGAACAGCAACGCGTCGCTGTGGTTCCTGGCCTTCCACGTGCAGCGGCTGGACCTCGTGCGTGAGCGGCTCTGGATCCTGCTCGTGGCCACGCAATTGCTGGACAACTGCAAGGAAGTGGGGCTCCCACTGGTCATTTCGCTGGGCGGACAGATGCTCTCGGCCGAAGGGAAGCGCCGTCACCGTCGACAGAGTGCGGGCGGTTCCAGTGCGGCTAGCCACAGCCTAAAGAGCCTCCAAGACTGGCGTCTGCGGCCGTTCTCCACGCCCAAACGCGAGCGTGTGGACGTGGCCAAGGCCGTGACGCAGGAGCGATTGGCTCGCGTGCTCATGCAGAAGCGGCAGGCCACCTACCGCGACACGTTCGCCGACTACAAGGAGCTCATGGTGCAGTTCGGGTACGTGACGCTCTATAGTCCCGTGTTCCCGCTGGCCGCAGCCTTTGCGTGGCTCAACAACGTCGTGGAGAGCCGGTCGGACCTGCTCAAGCTCGTGAACCGCCACGGCTACCAGCGGCCAATCGTGGAGAACGCGCGGGGCATTGGCGTGTGGGAGAAGGTGCTCGTGAGCTTCTCGGGCGTGGCGGTGGTCGTCAACTGCGCATTGGTGTGGACCTACGAGCTGGAGCAGCTGCTGCCGTCCTGGTCGGAGCTCCACCGCTTTGCCTTCATCGTGGTACGTCCTGTTCTCGATGGTGGAGGGCGCTGCAGTCGTGTGTGGTGACCGTATCTGTGCTTGTTTGTTGGCTCTGACGTGCGAATTAGTGCTGCGAGCACGTGGTGTTCGTGGTGAAAGCGTGGCTTAACTGGGCCTCCCCTGAGGTACCCGTGGTTGTGCGGTCCAGCACGAAGCCTATGCTGAGCCACGGCGTCGCGTCCCTCGCTGGATCCAAGGCCTAGAGCGCGTAGACTCCTGTATAGCTCGTAGTCGACATCCCCAACCCAGTTGGAAATGTTCTCGTCGTCCATTCCAACGTTGAGTTACGCGGTTCCTCACCGACTACTGCGGGTTCTGCATTCAAGACCTTTGGAACAACAGCGCAGGCCTCAGATGAAGATGCCGTCACCTCGGAACGACTGCCGAGAGCGCGTGGACAACCGGAAGCTGGAGCTCCGACCGCTGGAAGACGCAGACGACTTGTTGGTCATCGGGAGGTTTCTATCGGTCTCATCGCATGCCACCGTCCTGGCATCACTGCGTGAGGCCTTGCGGTCGCACGGAAGGCAGAACGTCTTCTTGTGCTCGCTCACTGCGCCAGAAACCGGGTCTGACAGGTCGAAGAGACTGCGCTTGACCAGGCAGGCCGAACACACGGGCCGTCTGCAGAGCGCACAACGCCGTCGAGAGACCAGGAAGCCGGCGCTTTTGCCACACGCCGTGCAGTTCTGGCGGTGCTTGCCCCGAGGCTTCACCGCGTCAAGTGCCGCGTTCTCGCTGCTTCTACTGCTGCTCAACGGACCATGAACGACCTGCAGCTTCCAGCGCAGCTTGCGCATGTGCGCGAACTCGAGATGATGCAGGACCTTCATCCACCTGGAGCTGGCGGCCCGCAGTTCGACCTGGTACACGTGTTTGTCTTTGTGTCGGTCGGTGATCAAGTCGAAGAACCCGCGCACGTACACGGCGACTTGGTTCGACGACTTTTGACGGAAGAGTGAGCACACGGACACGTTGCCTCGGTCCACGCCGTTGCGTTCGAAGCTCGAGAGCTGCGCAAAGTCCACGGAGTGCGAGAGACTGTAAGCCACCAAGTCGCCGGACGAACTGGTGACGACGCCCGTGGCATCCAGCGTCACAAAGTCGGCCGTCTCAAAGCGCCGCCACACGACGCTCACATGGCGCAAAGGGAAGCGAGCGGTTGGCGCCACGACGGTGCGCAGCAGCTTGAAGTCCACAGCTCCGTCCTGAACACAGCGAGTCTTGACCTGCATGGCCTGCTCGGCCGTGAGTCTCCCGGGTGTCACGATCGGCGGCGTGTAGCCCAGCAAGATGTCGTCCACGCTGCCCACGACGGTGCCAGCGAGTACCAGCGACGGGATCAGCAACGGTTGCTTGGCGGTGTCTCGCTCTTCGAACGCGCGGAGGCTGTCGGCGTTGCAATGTGTGGGGTTCAAGTCTTTCCCAGCTTTCCGACTGGCTTCGCGGCTGCTGTGATCGACGTGCAGCTCCTTCCATCGCCTGCGGTCTTGCGCAAGTGCCAAGACCGAGCACTGCTCGAGGTTACTGGCCACCAGCGTGGCCGCCAGGTCCTGCAGCATGGCGTCGTCGTTGGGGGAGAGCTCCAGTTGCGGTAGGAAGCTGGATAAGGCGGGCGGAGACGGCATGCTGCTCTCTCGAGCGCTTCGAGAAGCGGGTGTTTGGGTGGAGATCGCGGATGTGGAAGTGGCGTGTGAAGGGCCGAGCTTCGTTTACTACTTGTCCGCGCCGAACCATTCGGCTATGCGGTGCGTGCTGTGGTCAGAGGAAGCCATGGCCACGTATGGCTCCCGTGGAGCCGTCTCGCAGACGCAGATGACGTTCTACCAATGCGAGAGCCTTGGACGCACGACCTCTTGGGCAAATCTGGGGTCAGACGAGAGTTTGGAGCAAGTTTCCGACCACTTGAAGCGGCCATGCTAAGAGAGCAAGCACTTGGACGGGCTCAAGTGGCTAGATGGTGCCCTGGAGAAGCCAACGCAGGATACTACAGACAGGCTGCTCTGCCTCTCAGCCCTGTCATTACTGCGCAAGCTAGAGAGAGAAGGAAGAGCGAGAAGGAGGAGCATGCGCGAGGCTGAAGAGCGGAAATGGCAGCAAGGTTAGCATAATATGGCTTGCAAACGCTACAAAGAGGGAGGTGGGCGTTCGGTTCTCGGGCCGACCAGAGGCAAATAGAGGCACATGCAGTGGCGCCGGCGAGGCTCAGCAGCCCGTGCCGCCCACGATCTTGAGGCACGATGTGCTGGGGTAGATGGACATGACGTTCACCATGACTGCCCAGGCGAGACTGGCGAAGAAGTACACAACGGTCACGAAGCCCAAGACGCGCGAGGAGCCGCCGTTGCGCTTGAGCTCCTGCGTCTCGGCCTTCTGCTTGGGCAGCAGCGGCAGGAAGAGCAGGCCCGCTAGGTTCATGCCGTAGCGAATAAGCAGCACGTAGGTCACTTCCCAGCGCACGTGGTTGCTGTCGTCGGCAATGTCGGCGTTGGCCACATCAAAGTTGGCGTCCACATTCTTGGTGATGGTGCTGGCGAACGGAATGGCCAGGTTGGACATGGAGCCCACGAGGCCGTACACGGCGCCCTCGTTGCCCTCGCCAGCCAGCTCCACGATCACGTACGTACCAATGACGAAGGCCATGCCGTTGGGTAGGTTCTCCACCACGGGCACACCCAGCCAGAACCACTGGTTGCGAACCAGGTCCCAGGTCGTGAGCAGGGTCACGATGCAGTCCAGCACCGTGACGGCGATGATCATGGTCGCGTGCATGGTCCGCCAGTTCCAGTGCAGCCCGTACTTGCCCGTGTAGAAGAGCGTGATAGCGAAGATGCCGTTGCCGATGATGGCCATGATCTTCTGGTTGAGCGGCGTGGCCTCGGCCCAGTACGACTGCATCGGGTCCGAGCACGTGATGGTGAAATTCTCGAAGATGCCCGAGAAGAACTTGTACGCGATGACCTGGTACACCGGGCGCAGCTGGATGAGGTGCCAGAGCTCGGCCACGTAGTCGCGGAAGATCACGCCTGGGTGCTTCTCCTCCGCGATGAAGTACCACGAGACCGGGATCACTGGCAGGCAGAAAATGCAAAGGATGAGCATGAGCTGCGGGAAAGTGAGCGAGAAGTCAAAGTCGCCGCCGTAGTCCTCGCCGTTGAAAGTGAAGCCCGTGAGGATGCTCGAGACCGTCACGAAGATAGTGCGAACCATGTAGATGGCCGTCTGCGTGCGGCCGCGGGTGGCCTCAGGCTCGCGCTGCGCCAGCTCCACCACCATGGCGTCGGCTGCCACGTCGGCGGCCACGTAGCCCACGGCCGCGATCATCATGAGCACGATGAACTTGCCGCCCGAGTCGCGCGCCGACGTGTTGAAAGTCGCGATGATCTCGGGAGTCAGCTCGTCCTGGTCCATGGTCGCGTACTTGTTGTCCGGGTAGTACGGCGCGCCCGAGTCCATGCAGGCCATGACCAGCAGCATGGCGAAGCAGAGCGACCAGCCGATGATCATGAACGGACGGCGACGGTAGCCCATAATGGGCACGCAGTCCGTGATGAGGCCGTAGAAGACCTTGAATGACCACGGCATGTTGAGCAGCACGGTGGCCGAGACTACCTGCGTGCCCTCCATGTTGAGGTAGTTGAATAGGAACGGGTAGACCGTGCCAGGCAGCGTGCCGAAGATCATGCCCACGGCCGCGTACTGCACGATGAGCCCAATGTACTGGCGGCTCCAGATGTTCACCTCGCCACCGTCCCGCAGCGCGCCGCCCGCGTACTCGCGCGGTGACTGCGTGGGCAGGTACCACTCATCCTCTTTGCGCGGGGAGAAGTCGTTCGAGAGCGCCGGCGCCAGGAGGTCGATCTTCTTCCTCGGCGTCCTGTTGCTGGCGTTCATGGGCTCCTCGAGTAGCGGCAGAATGGTGGATCGAGGCGCCAGGCGTGCTGGCGTGGATAGAAAAGCAGAAGTGAGCCTCTCACGCCGCGAACGGACTGCGAGCCGCTCGCTTGTCACCCCCTGCACAGTCCACAGCCGGTGCGCGCGGAAATTGCGCCCCAATGGCGGGCCCTCCACTAGACTTGGCGTGCTAGCCTTCCCGCAGTCGCGCAAAAGCCGCCACCACCTGGCTTGGGGGCGCCAGCCGCCTCCGTCTATCGCACCGCAACACCTCGACGCGCTTTGGATGGAGCACCATGCCAAGGATTGGGAGGCGGAATGGAGCGCGCATATCGGCCAGGACAAGTCAGACCAAGGCTATACGCTCAATAGTCACAGTAACCGGACAATTCAAGAATCGCAGCAAGGTGACCTGGACCGGTATACGCATGAAATCCCATTGTCAATAACCGGATGAAAATATACACACCGTGTCCGGGCGGTAACTCTTTTTTGATCAGCAAATCACCGAGCGACTCAATCTTCTCGCGCCGTCTGGCGTCGAGCACGGACTTCGCTCGACCGCACCTCTGCGCTCAAGTCTCGCCGCCTGCGCTCAAGTCTCGCCACCTGCGCTCAAGTCTCGGGCCTCTGCGCTGCGGTAAGAGACGCACACAGGCACGCGGTGCGCATCAAAAGCCGGCCCGCGCCGTGTCGGGTGGCGCGGCGACCTGTTCAGCATGACATTCGCGGCGCCTTGAAGGCCACACTCGGCTGGTGGGTGAACGCACCCGCGGGTCGCGGTGGAAGCTGGAGCATAGGGACGCTAGTGCGTGCTCTCACTGGCAACCCGCAGTCGCCAGCATCACCTGCCGTTGTCTGACACGATGCCCCCATGGCCAGCAAGCATTCTCCAGCTTGGTCTCTTCAACGACCCGCTGCAAGTCGCACTTTGGCACAAAGGGATCTGGTAGCCACTGCGGTGGCCGGACCGTGGCACTGCGCCAGCGAAGTCTCTGCCAAAGGCGCGAAGAGTAGTCCCACGTGGTGCCGCCGCCACCGCGCGACCCTTGCAAGCAAAGGGCGTGTCTGCGGACGAGCGTGTGCTCGCGCCGGCCAAGCGCCTGCTTCCGGCGCTGTAATGCCGGCACAAGTGCAGCTCCGCGCAGACCACTTGGCCAGCTCGCGGCGGAGCAACGCGGTCGTCGCGGCGGAGTAATGCGGTCGTCGAGGCGGGGTTCCGGGCTGCCACCTGCTGCCTGGCCCTCCCGAACGGCGTGATGCCTGTCACGGAGGGAGGCAACGGACAGGCCAGCACTCGATCAGCCTCGTCACTCCACCTGCCAGCGCACGGTGATGTTGGCCAAAGCATACGGCAGGCCAGTTGACGAGACTTTCGGAACACACAACGGGGCCAGGCAGCTGACGAACTTCTACAGCCTCGCATCGCAGTCAAGTCTCTCTCGGCACGGACGCCGCTCTCGGCTGGCATCGGCACGGCCAGATGCACCACGGCGACGCAAGGCAACCGGCGGAGCAAGGGAGGGCCAGGCCGCCGTTCAGTCGCGTTACCCAAGCCGATTTGTCCTGCAATTCTGCGATGAGTCCTCGCTCGTCGCACGCCTGCAGCTCAGAAAAGGGGACGAGAGGTATCAACGCTTTGGGGCGACCAAGTTGTTCTGCCGACGGCAGACAGGCACGCAACTCGAGACTGCCCACAAAGCACTGCGCAAGTTGCGCAGCGCAACGCTCGGCAAGCCGCCGCCAGTGACTGCAGAGGCCATCGCGGGCACGCGACCTCGACGCTGGCATCCCAGTACTGTAGAAGCAGCTCGCGCTCGCTGCCGGCGGTCTCCGAATCTACGCGGCCGCGCTTGAATCAAGCGGCTTGATTCTCCGGGACTCTTCGTCTCGGTAAAGGCTGGCGATGGCGCAGTTGCGAGCTCCCTGCTGACTGCAGCTCTCCTTGCGAGTGGGCAGGTCTGCGCTTTCATTCGCGTAGGGACTTGAGGCGGCAGCCCAACCATTCGGGCCTATCCACGCTGTTGTGCGATCTCTGCCTCGAGCTGACACCACTTGTCCAGGTGGCAGTACGCGAGCTCAAGTCGCCTTGGCGGCTTCAAGATCGCTGCTTGGGGACGCTTGAAGCTCGTGGATAGCCTCACGGGCAAAGCGACCTGCAGCGAACTTCGCAGTGCTCACCAAGGCTCGTGCCAGTTCAGCCGGCGAGCATGACAGGGTCCTTTTCAGCGATGGCATCTTTGGCAAACACAGTCTACGGTTGTGAAAGTCCGACCTTGCTCGTTGCTTGATCGAATGAACGGAAGTGCGATCAGTACGACGACATGGACGCTTGGCAAACCATGCCTCCGGAGCAATACAGCTCTAAACCTGGTACGATCTCCGCAAGAAAAGACGCTAAACCGCTTGCTACGGGAGTGAATAGTTGGCTGCTCTTACCGCGGTTCGTTTAGCCCGAGAAGTGACTAAAGTACACCACTGGAACTCTGCTGGCACCGCGGATAGAATCCAGCGCCAAAAACAGTCGACTGGGACAAAGCCTTCTTGTCTTCGCCAGCCCCGGACGACCGAAAGTACATGAACGTCGCCTCGCCGTCGCCTTGTCGAATGGGTGGATCTTTGAGGAAGTTGTGCACACGTGAACCTCGCAAAGAGCACCTCACCGCTAGTGGCACACGTCGACGGCGAGGTGGTGCTGTCCTTGCGATGTAACGCCCTTGTCTTGGTCTCTGGTTCCAGTTTCTCCGGGTCGCTTTTGCGCAGTGCCGTTGGTCGTCCCTCCGCTAGCAAAGTCGAGAATAGAGTTGGCTCAAGCTGCTTAAAGCAACTGGGCTAGTTGCGCCTCTCTTGGATAAGCCAGTCAAGCGAAATGGAGCCTGAAGTCAGCATCTGGCACATCATCGAATCCATACAAAGTGATTATTGTCAACGCGCTGCGATAAACTCCATTGAAAGGCGCATAACGGCAGCCCAAATGAATGACCTCGTACTGGAGAAGACAGACGATTGCAAGGAAGAGCTTGCACTGCACGAAATGCACCTGCGTCCCAAGCACGAACGCGAGTTGGTACAACGGCGAGAAAGCGATCTTTCGCGTGAAGGAAGCACTCAGTAGGACGAAGGACATGATCTCCAGCACCGAGTACAGCGCGAGGTTCACCACGGCGGTCCAGCCCCAATTGCCCGGACCGCCAGGGGAGTAGACGATATTGGGCTCGAGCAGTGGCCTGTTGACCACGTACACGAGCGGGATCACGCACTCGGCGTACTCGATGAGGATGAGGTATTCGCAGTGGAAGAGCAGCTGGAGTCCCTGGGCTACCATGTGCCTCGAATTGTCGACTGCAGTGGCTTTCCTGACCCGTTGGGCCCCCCAGAGTACGCATCTGAAAAGCCCAAAGGCTGCTGAACCCCTGGGACGAACCATGGTGTTACGAGCGGACTGCCTAGCAGGTACAACAGCAATGGCAGAGGGTCGCAGCCTCGTGCACAATGAGCATTTACCTGTTGGGTCTGGGGCTTGCTCCGTGAAGGGGTTCTCATTGTCGAAGATGCCAAGTAGCTCTAGAGCTTTGAGGCACTCCGCTCTGTCCACTGGGATCGGGTGGGGAATGCAGGACCAGAGGCGCACGCTCTGAAAATTCCGAATCTTGAAGGTCTCCGAGTTCTCACTCACGGCCAGGAGCAGTGTTGGGAGGCCCGTGACCTGGCTCGAACTTGCACGCCAGGTTTCGTGGCACCTTTGCTTCTGTGTCCACTGATGGCGATGTTCTTTATGCTGCTCAAGCAGCGCCAGCATGAAGTTGGCGTTCACGTTCAC
Organism: Halophytophthora polymorphica; assembly: GCA_023338205.1. Lineage (NCBI taxonomy): Eukaryota > Oomycota > Peronosporomycetes > Peronosporales > Peronosporaceae > Halophytophthora > Halophytophthora polymorphica. The sequence continues at coordinate 872 of JAADYJ010000092.1, read as the reverse complement.
CTCGTGAAGTGACCAGATCGACTGTAGAAATTCCGAGCCAATAATATGCATGGACACGAGGAGAGTACGCGCGTTGCGCATGCACACGGACATGAAGAGCGCGTCGAAGAGGTTCACGATGAGCACGACCATCTCGGGCAGCAGGTCCTTGATCTCCCGCATTGAGTACAGGATGAAGTGTTTGGCCGCGAGCTTCCAGATCGGTAACACCAGCAACGCCGCGGTTTGGTACTCTGCAGGGACAAGGTCATACATGACTTTGTAGAGCGGATAGGCCCCGAAGAGCGAGATATATGTGAGGAAGAAGCGGTAGAATCGCTGCAACTGCGGCCGGAAGTGCGACTCGCGCCCAAAGGTCCTGCGGCCGAGAACGAGCAACAGCGCCAACGGGGTGAAGATACTGCCTGGAGTGACCCCGAACTGCCACATGAGCGGCACGGGGAAGCCTGCGACGCCTGACGCGACGATATAAAAGCCGGAGTAGCCCCCAGCCGTGACCAGCGCCATGACAAACCGCTTGAGGAACGTGAAGTCGAATCGTGGCATCAAGTGGTTTAGGTGCGCAAGACTCACAAGCGTCATGGAGAAGACGGTAAGGCTGATGCGCACCCAGAAGATCCCATTGCTTGCCCAGCCGTCCAGCGGGTCTTGCAGCGGCAGGCATTCCAACGCGGCGATAGTCGCCAACGCTGGCACGCACACGAGAACCGCACGTGTGCAAGACACGGACTTGGAGTAGTCGTCCAAGCTTTTGAGTCGCTCGAGCGAGTATTTGCCGCGACGCCACACTTGGAGCCCATCCCACCACCGATCGAGCGTGATTGAGAGCTCCACGCCACGTTGGATTAGACCAGGGGGGGGGGGGGGGGGGG
>JAADYJ010000091.1:0-40683 GCA_023338205.1 Halophytophthora polymorphica | reverse complement strand
GGCCGTCACACACGCTCCCTGAAAGGTACTTGTCGTGTTCCTCGCATATGTGGTTCTGCTCCGTTCTTAGACTGGGACTTTCACGGCGGTCGCGGCCGTGAGCCCTGCGTTCGCTTCCTGCAACATGCACCACGCGGGTTGCCTCTCCTGACTTTCGGTCGTTGTAGTCCTGGTCTCGCGAGTCCTCATCGCTCTCGTCGCTATTAACAGGTGTCTGCCCTTCCATTGCCGTCGCCCGTGTCACTGCTCCCGGGTATGTTCACTCCGTGTCTGCACTTTCGAACTCGCGCGACGAAGAGCAAGCGAAGTTCCGGTGATTTGTCATGGGGAACTGCGGGGGCCGACCGAACGAGCAGTGGGGTGAGCGACTGGGCCTGATGGACGCTGCGAGAGCTGGTCGGACTCGCGACGTGGAGCTGGCACTGCAGAACGGCGCTGACGTCGAAGCCACGGATGCGGACGGGCGTACTGCACTGATGGTGGCGGCGGAGGCGGATCAAGCGCCCGTAGTCCGCGTGCTGCTGGAACGCAAGGCAAAGGTTGATGAGACGACGACTGAAGCGTCTAGCGCTCTTCACTTTGCTGCAAGCAAGGGGAATGCAGAAACGATTCAGATTCTGTTGGATCACGAGGGAACTGTGGACTTGAGGGACAGTGAGGGGTGTACGCCGCTTGAACTCGCTGCTTTGGCTGGACACGCAGATGTGGCTGACTTGCTACTGTGTCATGGAGCGAACGTTGACTCGCAAAGCAACGACGGGAAGTCTCCCCTTCATCGAGCAGCTTTCTGTGGCCATGTGGAGGTCGTTCGCGTGCTTGGGGAGCGCGGTGTCACCGTAGACTTGAAGGACAAGGACGGGATAACACCATTGATGGCGGCGGGGCAGGGGGGACACGTTGAGATCTGTAAAGCGCTGCTAGACTTGGGGTCATCGGTGAGCGAGGAGACCAAAGCAGGATACACGGTGCTGTATTGGGCTGCTAGACGCAGCCAATTGGGCGTGGTGAAGCTGCTTCTGGAGTCTGGAGCGAAAATCGACGCTCGAGGCGAACATGGAGACACGGCTCTCAATGGTTTGGCTTTTTGTGGGAATCTAGATGTCGTTCGCGTGCTATTGGAGTGTGGTGCATCTGTCGACATGCAGAACAAGCGTGGGTTTACCCCACTGGCGGGGGCTGCTCAAGAGGGTCACCTCGAAATCTGCAAGGCTCTTCTGGATAAAGGAGCATCTGCCAGCGAGGAGGCCAACGATGGATCCACGGCGCTGTATTTGGCCGCCAAGAACGGCCACTCGGGCGTGGTGACTCTACTCGTGGACCGTGGAGCAGGCATCAATGCCCAAACGAAGAATGGACACACCGCTCTCCGCGTTGCTGCTTTCAAAGGGTATCTGGATGTCGTTTGCCTGCTTGTCGAGCGCGGTGCCACCGTGGATTTGGCAGACAACAATGGAGCTACACCATTGATGATAGCGGCGCAAGAAGGACACAAACAAGTTGTGCAGCTACTCCTCACGAAAGGCGCGTCGGTGAACACGAGGTCGACTGATGGCTCCACGGCTCTCCTCCTCGCCGCCATGCTGGGCCGGTTCGATGTCGCTTATATCCTGATCGACCATGGCATTGACGTGAACTTGAAAGATACTGAAGGGTACTCATCACTCATGGTTGCAGCGGAAATGAATCACGTGGAAATCGTAAAACTTTTGATCAAGAGAGGTGCCTCGGTAAATGCGAGGTCAAAAGTCGGACGCACTGCCATGGCAGTAGCATGTGCTGTCGGGCATGCTGACGTCGTCCAAGTGCTCCTAGAAAACGATGCCGATGTAGAGATCGGGGACGCGAGAGGATTTCGACCACTCATGGCCGCAGCTGAAAACGACCACGAGGGTGTCCTGCAGCTTCTTTTGGAGAAAACCCCGTTGGTAAATGCGCAAGACATTGACGGGGATACCGCTCTCCATTGCGCAGCTTTCGAGAACCAAACCACTATTGTCCGTCACTTGCTGCAGCTCGAATCCGTGGACGTGGACTTGTCCCGTAAGACTGGCTGGAGCCCACTCATGACGGCAGCGCAGCTGGGCTACGCGGAGACGGTCAAGCTCCTGGTAGAGAAGAACGCCGCTGTTGACAAGAAGACGTCCGATGGACGCACAGCGCTGCTGCTTGCTGCTGAAGAAGTACACCTGGAGACGGTGCGTGTGCTAGTGGAGCACGGCGCGGTGGTAGACAAGGCCGATGAGGCCGGCCGCACTCCGCTGATGCAGGCGGCCTACCGGGGTAACGAGGAAATCGTTGAGTACCTGCTTGACCGCGGCGCCAACGTGCACCTCAAAGACCGACTGGGTCGCACGGCGGCTGCGATTGCGCACAACAACAACCGTCACGATGCGGCTCGACTCCTCAAGGTACACGAACAAGAGCACCCAGACCCTAGCTGCGCTGGAGAGGCGAGTTCGACGGTAGTGCCAACGGCACGAGCGCCCCTCCGGAAGGAGGACTGGTTCCTGCAGCGCCGCGAGATTCGGCGGGACCCGGAACCGTTCAGCTACGGGTCCTTTGGCGAGGTGTACCGCGGCTGGTGGCTCGACTCGAGGGTCGTGGTTAAGTCTGTGAAGGCGACGACCGAGGCCGACAAGCGGACATTCCGCCGTGAGGCACGCATCTGGAAGAAGGCGCAGCACCCGAACATCGTGCACTTCTACGGCGCCAACGACGAAGTCTTGCCGTACTATTTCGTGTGCAAGGAGGCGGCAAAGGGCGCCCTGCCCGCCTACCTGTACAATACACAAAAGGAGGGCCGGTCGCTGGTGTGGCGCAAGCTGCACGAGGCGGCGCTCGGGCTGCACTTCTTGCACCAGCGTGGCATCGTGCACTGCGATCTCAAGTGCAACCAGATCCTGGTGAGCCAGGAAGGCGTGGCCATGCTGACGGATTTCGGCCTGAGCTTCATCTCGACGGAGTCGCGGGCAGAGGTCGGGGTGGTCGGAGCCATCCGCTGGAAGGCGCCTGAGTGTCTGCGGAGAGTCAATCCGAGCGCGCCGACATTCGAGGCCGATGTGTACTCGTTTGGCATGTGCGTGGTGGAGGCGGTGACGGGCAAGGTGCCGTGGGGGAGGCCGCTCGACGCGGCTATCATGTACCACTGGGTGAAGCGGCATAAGTTCTTGCCGAAACCAAAGGAGTTCAAGAATGACGCGCAGTGGGAGTTCGTGGAGGCGTTGTGCGCCTATGATCCGTCCAAGCGCATGAAGTTCGCGGACGCAGTGATGCAGTTGGATGTGTTCGCGCGGGAGGAGGAGATGGAGGAGCGGATGCAGAAGCGACTGAGAGTTGAAGAGTAGTAAGCTTGGCCAGCGATGCGGAGGAAGGGCATCCATTTGCAAATAGATGCGAGGGAGGGGAGGGAGATTGGTTGCTGAAATGACCACAAAGAATATTCACTGGTGCGGCAGATTAGCGGGGAACAATGTTTAATACTTGAAATGCTTGTTCGTACGATGGTCGAGGAAGAATTCGACCATGTGGTGATGAGATAGGCTGAAAATTGACGGTTTTAATGCACGTTAGTGCGAGCTAAGTCGCGGTATGTTTCTTCTTCCACACCGAGAGCCATGACAATGTCAAAGAGCTCGGAAACATGTTGTGAGGGCTGTAGCAGCGAGAGCGTTATTTCGTTGACTTAAAATGTCACTTGGGTTCTTGGGTCCTGGAGCTGGGAAGTCTGGACTTAAGGATTGATCAGCGCACAGGAGCTCGCAGAGTGGCAGGAGCCAAAGAATAATGTAGAGCGCGTTGTCGAGAACAGCTGCAATTTGAGCAACAGATTTGGGGTGGAATGGAAGATGCAGCACAAACCTGTCCAAGAAATCCTGGTCGTCAAGTCGGAGGGCGTGACCAGTGGAGATCGCGGATCATCAGCGACTTGCTGCGGGAACTTAGTTTGCCCAGTGGTGCGCCACCAGTGCCTTGATTCTGGAAACTGCACGCAGGGATTCGCAGACGGCAACCAGGAGTTGCTCGTTGATCCGCTGCTGCGGCGATCAAACTGCGCAGGATGGCCACTGCGACCCTGATTCTTGGTCAACCTTGGCCCTGGGAAAACCATGACAGACGATAAACTAGTTGTACAAGATGTGGGGTCGGCGACGTGGCGTTTATCACCTCACCGCTGGGAAATACGAGAGCGACTTCTTGCACGATGCAAGTATCTACAACAAAACCGCAACGTTTACAACGTCACCGGTTTGTGTTAGGCGTGTGCACAAGTTGGCAAATATTGTCGCTCTATTTGGAGTTGGGTTCTCGAGAGCTGGGTGGCCCCAAGCGTATTAGCGTTGCTCAAAAGCGCTTGGCGTGGCTGAAAGAAGACTGCGGGCCGGTCCGGAAGCCCGTTGGATGCAGGTCATAGATGGGACCTGGTGACTGATGCGTACTCATGGGTCGTAATCTCGCTTCAGTGCCAAATGTGGGCGACACCAGCGCCCGACACTCCCGGAACGAGCCCTTCAGCGCCAGGTTGGGACCCGGCCCCTCACTCTTTCCGCTCAACGGTGGCCTCAGCGACGTTCCCTGTTTCGGTGCGGGTGCTTCGGTGCCCATGACAGGGGGAAGGTCGTAGATGGGGCCTGGAGATGGCGTTGTGTCGCCCTGCAGAGACGCTCGAGGTGCGTTCTCGAATGCTGCAAAAGCTGCCGACCGGCACTCCGAACTCGGCTGCTTGCCACACGACTGAGGCGGTTGGTAGGAGCCTGGTCCGGCACCAGGGTCTGCTCGTTTGCGTGCGACGTCCCAGTCCTCTCGCGTGCTAGTGCCGAAGCTCTTCTTGGGGCCGGCCCCGATACTTGTCGGTAGATGGTAGAGCGCATCTGTGGCACTAGAGCCAGCTTGCCACTGGAAACGGCGCTCTGTCGGCGTGAAAGTAGCGATGGTGTGGTGCACGCCGCGTTTGGACGGCGAGTCGAAGAGCGGCGGGTGCGAGCCTCCAGTGCCGGCTGCGACTTTGGACGGGCTGTCTCGGTTGTGCTGGTTATCCATGCCAGGTGACATCTCTCGAAACAGGCAGATACGATGTGCTTGCTTTGAGTTTCCGGTGCGTTGAGAAGTTGAGAAAGGCTGTTGTGATGCAACGAAGTTGGTTCAACCACTGGTGTGATCTGGCCAAAGGATCAGCCTCGACAGCCCTAGACAAGTTCATGACGGCGAAGACAGCCTCGGTCTCTTTTCTTATCGTTGGTGCTTCCTCGACTCCGCTGAGGACGACCAGCAAATGGCCGGCCCTCACTAATAATACCCGACGCTCGTCCTCCGCTCGTCATTCTGAGGGGTACTATTGCATTCTTCGTGCTCTGAAGAATATGCTGCAGTGAGGACGAAGGCGAAGCAAGGAAAGGAGCTGGGGTACAATCTTAAGCGACGACTTTACCCTTTTTGTCATCCATGTGCTCTCGCTTCCTTCACTGATCCGCGACGCTGCTGAGTACCGCAGCGGAGCGATTTTGGCTCGGCAGATAAAAACAGCACTCTTGCGCAGCATGCACATACAGTAGTGTAGATTTGGGCGACCTGGTCATATCTACTAGATCGCTCTGACACTCTATGCATTGACAGGATACTTCACCCTGGCGTACACGGACTTCTATTGCATAGCCTAAGGAATACGACTGAGTCGCTGGGTTGCGACAGGAGAAGTTGAGGCAGTGCGGGTCTTGTGCAGGTTGATGGCACTTGCAGCTTGAATGCGCCGCCATTTTCGCCACTTGTTCTCCATATCTGCGGCCTCGTCGAGTGCGGCAGTGCCTGCATGGTCGGAACACTCATTGCGGTTGCATTGAATGCTTCTGTCATCGTGCTTTTGGGGGTGAGATGCCAACGAGGTTGGTCGACTCGCAGGCGGTGCCTCCAACGCCCGATGCACAGCTCCAAGATTGATGCACACGCGAAGATCGTTCACTGAGATTCTCTGGTAATCGACTTGAGCTGCAAGCATGGCCGCGTGCGTTGCTTGGCCGACAATAGTTCGCAGTGACTGCTCTCTCCAACTGTGAAAAACACGGCCGAGGAGCTCGCGTCGTCTGCATGTGGAGAGTACGTGGTACAACGCTGTTCGGCTGTGTTTGTCGCGATTGTGCTGTTCACGCTGCTCCTTGAGCATTTCGGCGACGTGGTGCTCCGTGTCGCTCTGCGTCCTTTCAAAGCGCTCGCGTTGGTTCTTCACGAGTGCCACCAACTTGGGGAGTTCCTCTCGGCAAATTTCCTCGCGCAGTTCGTGAATCCGAAGGACTTCAGCTTTACACGCCATTCGCGCGCTTTGCAAGTGCTGCTTCGACTGCAGACAGCGCAGTTTGACCTCCTGCTGGAGTCGGTTCACACTGGCACGAAAACTTGTGTTTGCTTGCTCTCTCTTTGTCGCCACACAACCCTTCATCTGAAGAAAATGCGCTTTCCACTCCAAAAAGGAGCTCTGGAGGAGTATCCAGTGCTCTCGAGTGGCCAAACGCGCTTGTCTGTATCGTAGCGCACGGTTTCTAGTGACCAGTACACGCTCGACGGTCCGTTCCAGTGCTTGAACACGTATCTGCGCCATGTTACTTGCTTCTCGGGACGTGGCCAGCTCATCTGACTGTATGCAGCAGAGAACAAGTGTGGCCCTGTTGTCAACGCTTCGCAGCTACACCATGAAGAAGCAAACCCCAGAGAATGTAGGAAGCGTACCACGAACTGTACACGTAGTATACCAGCCTGAACATCTTGTTGCGTGTGGGCTAGCAGACCCGACAACCGAGTGATCTCGGTGTCCTGCACACAAACCCGATTAAGTTGAAGACAGGTTTGCAATGAAAGAAAACATGACAATCAGAGCAGTGAAGCTTCTCTCTCCAGAGGGAGCAGGACAAGTTTGTTCGCGTACAACCTTGCGTACCTGGATCTTTATACGTTGGCACTGCTCGTCGCTTGTGGCAGCGACAATCTCGTGTCGATGCCTCGCATCCTCCAGCAACCCGCGCGAGCAAGCGATCTACATGGCAACAACGTACCAACGAAAGCGGTCGGTCATTCATTAGCTCTCCAGCAACCAGTCCACCGTGGTAAAGCTGAACGTAACGAGTCAATGTGGCGATTTAGCCCCCTACTTCAGACTGGAGCTGGCGAATTTCATCACGCAACGCTTCTTTAGTGGCGCGCGCAGTCTCCAGTTGACGCTCGCTCTCTTCGCGCTGCGCCTCACGCTCACCCGCATACTGCTCACAGTGTCAGTCCTTTGGCCTCTGAAGGTCTTGGGGTGAGTGTTGCGCTAATATACGCCACGCACCTTGGCCATATCTTTGCATTTTGCTTCCAACTGCTCTGAAAGCTGCAGTGTCTTTCGTCTCGCCAGCGCCAACTCTGCATCCAGGCGACAGGAATCAGCTCGCCGCTTTGCCGCTTCGAGGCGCAGCTCAGCTTCACTGGTACGCAGAATCTCCAGCTCGCGCTCCAGCCGTTGCACCAGCTCGCCATGCGCTTGGATCTCCCGCCGACGGGCAGCTTCCACCTGACGTTGCAACCACGGATACCATCCACGCAATGCAAAACGACAGTGACGCGCGTCAGCACGGCACCGAATCGAGTCTACGCGAGGCTGCCGAATCTCGTAGAGTGCAGCACAGAACGACGGCCTTCATAGGTGGCTGCACCTGGTGTAGCCGCGCCTGTAGAGGGCAGTCGCATGCGCAGGTCTGCGCCATTGACCTCTGGATGAGCACCTCGACTTCGGTTGTGGTTGTCGCCGAAACTTGAAGTCGTCCCGAGATGGCTCACTTTAGAAGGCGCAGCGATTGGTTGAAACCCCTTGGTGTGTAGGGCCAAGACTGTTTACGCCATTACGCAACAGATTACGCGCGACACGAGCTGCATCACAAAGTCGAATCCGCAAAAGCAAACACTTTCAGCAATAGTTGAGCCAATTGCAGTACTATTGGTCAACCAGGGGAACATCGTCACCTGATTGGGCGATCCAGAGCGAACCATTGATTTGGCTTGCTGTTCCCACCCTGTGTTTGACGCCGAAAGGCGCCTCCACGGCAGCTGCATCACGTTCTCGCCTGGGAAGAGGAACCAGAAGCAGACGCGAGCCATCCAAGGCAGTAGTAGCTAGCTTCCTTCCGCCGCGACACACGACGTCTGTCTGCGCTGCACGGGGGACAACGCAACAGCAAACCTCGACGACTCGCGCAGTCCCGAACTTCGCCGCCGCAGTACAAGATCCGCAAGAGCGAGGAGCGAGAGTTAGCCGCGCACGCTAGCTTGGGCCAAGATGGCCGTGCTTCACTTGTACTCGGCGCTCAACCTTCTGTGGATCCTGTGCAACAGCACTTGCATCAATTTCTGCCAGTTCTGTCTATGGTGCCTCGTGCGGCCGTTCAACAAGCCGCTCTACCGCCGTCTCATGGGGTGCGTGCGTCCATACACGCGCTCGAGATCTTGTCCCTCCTGGCGTGGTGGCGTGCTGTATATGCGTGGGCAGTGGCCGAATGGCGCGAGCGGACCATGTCTAACGGATGGGGTGGATGTGCTTGCTGTGCGCTGTGCAGGTCGGTGGTGCAATCGCTGTGGGTGGACGTCACCTCCACCAGCTTCCCGCAGACCAAACTGGTCGTGACGTACGTGGCTCTCTTTCACTCTTGCTCTTTGTATGCTGTCTCCAGTGCTGCGCACACAGAGAAGCTGATGCCATATGTCTGTACATGCGCCTCCTCCTTTGCTGTGGAACAGGGGCGAGCTGCCGCGTGACACGACGCGACCGACGATCATCATCTCGAACCACCAAGTGGACGCGGACTGGTGGTACATCTGGCAGGCGGCGCGCCACGCGAACGCGGCCGGCAACATCAAGATCGTCCTCAAGGATCAGCTCAAGTATTTGCCCATTATTGGCTGGGGCATGCGGCTCTTCCAGTTCCTCTTCTTGCGCCGCCGCATCGACGAAGATGCCGCGCACATCAAGAAGTACATGGACGGCCTCATCGGTGACGACTTTCCCTTCTGGCTCGTGCTCTTCCCAGAGGGGACCACCATCCACAAGGAGTACGTGGCCAAGTCGCAGGCCTTCGCTGCTGGATCGGGGCGCCCCAAGTTTGAGCGCGTGTTGCTACCGCGCACGACGGGCATGGAGATCATCTTGGACGCTGTGGCCGACGTGAAGCCCGACATCTACGACCTCACGCTGGCCTTCCCGTCTTACTCGGGAGAAGTGCCCACCTACGACATGGGCTACAGCCGCAAGACGGACACAGAGGTGCCCTCTATGAAGACGCTGCTCGCCGGGAAGCAGCCGCAGGGCCGCGTGGCGCTGCACGCGCGCAAGTTCAGCTACGATGACGCCAAACACGATCTCCAGGGATTCTTGGACGCGCGTTGGCAGGAGAAGGAGGACCGCCTGGACTACTTCAGCAAGCACCAGCGCTTCCCCGGTCAGAAGGACGACTCGGAGGAGATTGAGCTCTCGGTATGTTGCCTCCAGTCGGCTGGCGACCTCATGAACGGTGAGGACTGCGGCTGTGTGGTTTGCGTTGGCTGACCTTGGGCTCTTGTGCTTTGCTGCGGTCTGTACAGACATCGCTGTTCGCCGTCTTCCGCCTGTGGTTCGGCATCACGTCCTCGTGCTTGGTGCTGCCCTTCGTCATGGCGAGCTTCTTCCCTCGTACGTTCCGCTGGAGCGTATCCCTCCGAGGTGAATCAGTTAGAGTTTCTGAAGCCTGGAGTGGTCAGCTGAATCTGTCGTTGTCTTGTGTCCTGCATGCGCATGTGCAGTGTACACGTTGTGGGTGATCTACTGCTTCGTGTACTCGGTCTACGACCGCACCACGAATTTCTGGTGGCCCTACATCTTCAACCTCATCTTGGAGACCCACGGGCGCTTCAAGCGCCAGACTCCCAAGGCGCTCTAAGACCAGCGGTACGTTGCCAGTAGTGGTGGGCTGGCTTCGTCGTCTTGCGTCCCCCTTTTGCCACGTATCATTCCTATGTTAAAAGCACGGGTTGAAGTGCTTCGCCTTTCAAGGAAGGAAGTGGGACACGGTGACCTGAAAAGCGTGGCGTTCATAGTATTGATTCGCGATTGTCAAAGCAGACTTTTGCGAAGTAGGGCTTGCGCGACGCAGAAGTAGCCCCTGAGGCGAACATGAGAGCAAGCACAAAAGTAAGAAGACAATTAGGAGGGATCTTTATGGACCGTTTCTTTGGTTTGGCCCCGCGTGCTGGTTATTCGCGGTCACGTCCAATGAGTTGAGCGTGGTGTTTCTAGGTCGCTCAGCATGTTGTGCAACAGCCCAACGTGGTGGTGAGGGCTGGGCGCGTCGTTATTCTTCGTCGTCTTCGTCGTCTCCAACCCACTGTTGGAAGGTGAGCACGAACTCCTGGAAGGTGATGGTGCCGTCTTGATCGAAGTCCAGCTCCTTTATCCGCTCGTCGCGGAGGAGGGACTGCGACGAATTCTTGCTGGAGATGCGTTGCAGACGCTTGGTGGTGGCGCCGCCGTCCGAGTGCTGGCGCATGAGTTCTAGCACTTCGTTGGTCTGGATGGTGCCGCTGGCGTCTTCGTCGAAGAGTAGATAGGCTGTGACCATGAGGTCCAGCGCCTTGGCAATCAGCTTGGACGAGTTCCCATCGCGCGCACTCAGTGGCTCGTCGTCTGCGACTGGCTCGAGCGTTACGTCTTCGGGCGCGTGCACCATCGAGGACGAGATGGAGTCGAAGTTGGTGATGAGGCCGAGGAGGTGCGCGATAGCGAGCGACACTACGAACTCATTCTGGCTGAGCGAATTGTCCCGCACCATATCAGACTCGTAGAAGATCTCACGCATGTCTGACTCGTTCATGTGAGCGCCCATCGTGTTCAGCGCCGCCTTGAGACCGTCAAAGTCCAGCCCTTGCTTTTCCTCCTGCACCACGGTCAACAGCGCATTGGGAGCCAAGTTTGGCATCAAAATCCACAACCCGCAGACAAAGGCACGAGATACGTACGTTGGCAAACTGGTGGTAGATGGTGTGTAGCGTGGTGAAGGCGTCGCGCACGAGTGCAAACTTAAGGACGATGCGCTCGAAATGCAGCGCTTTGCCCTTTGTCGGAGCTGCACGGCGCTTGAGGTTGAGCTCGCTCAGCGTGGCGATGATGCGTGCGTCGATGGAAGTGGATTGCTTCGGAGGTTCATTGGCGGCCGCAGTGCCTTGAAGACTTGGCTTCCTCGCAGTCCCTTGGGCGCTCGTGGGGTTCTCCGACACGATCGACAGGCGCTTCGGGATAGAAACTCCGCCGCCCATGCTCCTTCGCCAGGAGAAACCTCACGGGACACTTGCTTTGGACGTGATTATCCAGTGAACAATGTGGAGGAAGTAGCGATCGGCCAAGTCGCCTTTCGCTGTCCCTGCATCCAGCGACGAAGCGAAGCGCAGCAAACCGAACGTGAGGAAAGAGGGAGTGGCTCCTGTTCTGGGCGGGTGGAGGACGAGGTCGCGCGCAGTTTGCTGTACATGGATGTCCGCCTGGTTCCCGTATTTTTAGCGGGCGACGAGACTCGAGGAATACCGAGAAGAAGCGCAACACCAACCTTTACCAGCACGTGTACCGGTTAGTAGGAACGGCACGGAGATATAGGCGAAATTCCGAAGAAGATAATTGCAGTCGCTCCCAAATCTCCGGCCGCCAAAGGTATCGAGCTCATGGATGAAACGTGGTCCCCTCGGATGTGATTTCGTTGGACTACAGCCTCCTGTAAGGTGATACGACTTACTTCAGCCGAACAGACGATGGCGTCCTATTGTGGTGGTGCGATCGGTGCGAATCCCAGCGCCCGGATCGCTTTGGGGGCATACTCACGTATCCGCAACGACGACGAGGTGGGTCTCACTACTGCAGCGCCTGCGCTGTCAGTTGTAGTATCGGCGTGCACCGAACTCATGCTGTCGTTGAGCATGGCCTGTAGTGCCGTGGGTCCTCCACGAGCAATGATTGCGCCCTTGAGGCTAGCTGTGAATGGCAGCGCGGCACCAACGACACACGAGGAGTTAGCAGTGTGTTGTGAGCTATACGGCATGCGCCAGGCAACAAGGCAGGCTCATCCACCTTCAGACGAAATGTTGGACACGACCCAGGCAGCGTTCGCCTGGATACTTGCGCTCTTGGAGCTCAGAAGGCGCACCAGCGTCTCGACAGCAGTAGCCAACTCGACAATTGCTGCGGCGTCACTGCACCCGTTAGCTGTCAGCAAAGCTACTCCAAGTAGAGCCAGCTGCACAAGTTGGTCTTCTAAGGCGCTACCACCCTCTTCCGTAGCTTGCAGAACACCCAGCAAAGCGGGCAACGCTCCACCACGTGCCATCTGATCGCGGCAGGGAACTGACGACGCGAAGTTCACGAGCAGGAAGAGCGCGTTCAGCAGAATGCTGCTGGCGGTTCCACTGCTACTGCCTTCGGCAGAATGTGAACCGCGCAACAACTGCACGAGCGGAGTCACACTGTTCACCCGAGCTGCCTCCGCGCAGAGATCGGCGACCTGACCCGCGCGAGTCATGGTAACGAGTGCCTTCAGCGCTTCATTGACCACACGCGTCTGGTATGTAGATGCAGAGGGAGGAGTGGGCATCCCCACCACCACTTGAAGCACGACGTCGTACGTAGTGGGCGTGAGTTTGGCCTTGAGCGCATCTTGAGCAAGCAGTATGTTCAAGAGACCCAGTGCCACCAGAAGCGTGCTACCAGCGCTCCCATTTCGAGGCGTGGATGTCACGGTAGAGCGGTTTTCGTCGGAGATGGCCCTCACGAGACTCAGTAGCGCGTGGGAGCCGCCCTGTTCTTCGGAGCCAAGCAACAACTCACTCACGATCAGCGGATTTGGGTGATTTTCGACGAACTCTGAGATGGCCAGGAAAGCCTGTAGCTTCACGCGTGGGTCGGGTGCGCCAAGTAGCTCGAGCGATACGCGGACAGCCTCGCCCTTCAGCAACAATTGTCGGATTTTGATGTCTTCGTTGCCTTCAGCATTAATGCCGACGTACCGTTGCTGTTGTTGCTGACTTTGTGGACGACGAATACGTCTCTGCTGCTGGCTGTGGTGGCGGCTCTTTCCTGCCTTTGCGATCGACACGAATACAGCCAACCCGTTCGCCACCGTGCGTTGTGCTTCCGGGAAGGGAACCGAGCGCCTTACGCTCTCCACGGTCTGAATGACCACGGGACCCAATGTGTCGCTGTCGGTTACTGCGCTGCTGAGGCGACTCATCGCTCCCAAGGCCTTGCGCTGCGTTGTGACAAGAGCGTAGTTGACCAATTCTTTACAGAGGGTGTCAAGAATGCCATGGGCCACAAGCTTGGGCACGAGCTCGGTGTCCTTGGAAAGACTGCTTACCACCCACACCGCGTTATGGTGGCTATCCCATTCGTTCGGTTGCACGTTCTGCTGCTGTGGCTCCAGGTGATACTGTTTCTCGACGACAAGGAAGTCACGTAGCTTAGGCAGCAGATTGGACGACACCACTCGGCGACTCACGGTCTCACTGCGCGCACACATCTTACCCAACAGCGCCAGCACACAGGATTCGATTTCACGACGGCGCTCCGTGCGTGCCAGCGGCGAGAACAGAATCTGAGCCAGTACCGGGACCGTTGCGTGCCGTACAAGCGCGTCAAGACACAACGCAAAGGAGCACAAGTGCGCTAGTGCCTGCAGTGCGTGCAGCACCACGGCCAGATGAACGGACTCGAGAGACTCAATCAGCAGTGATACGTTCTCAGGCGACAGCAAAGAGGCTCGAAGGTCTTCCTGACTCGCGATTCGCGCGATGAGATGGGCAGCGTGCGTTTGGGTGCCACCGATATCCGGTGCGGGAGCTGTTGGTGCGTTCCCAGTCTGCAGATGACCTCGATTGCCATTGGCATTGTCGCTCGCGCCTGCAGATAATGCACCAAAGATCACGACAGCGATTCCCGGGGCCTCGCCAATCTTGATCAGCACCTCGTCGTGCGTCCGTGCAGCACGAGAGAGACATTTGAGTGCCTCGGCCAGGCGATATGCCTTCGCGCGTCTTGACTTGCGCCAACCTCCGGTCGGTGTCTGTCGTGTTGAGGTCTCACCGTCGCAACCACATTCGCGAAGTAGCGTGAGGATACCGTCGAGATTGAAGAGCGCCGTAATTGCCGGGTCCAACTGTGATAGCGGGCCTAAAAGCTCCCAGCTGCATTGTGCTTGGTTCTCAGACGCCTCGGGAGCATGCACGTGCCACAAGATTTGTCTCATGGCGTTCTCATAGGCACCACAAGCGGCGCGACCAGCATCGCCCATGCGCTGTAGCATTACAAGAATGCAGACCAATAAGCGCGCTCGAGGACCTTGGCAGAGTCCCGAGTCCGCTTGAGCGTAGACAAACGCCAGTAAGTCGCTGAGAACTTTGTCGACGACAGTGGTGGGGTCCGTCCCAACTGCGGATAGGTTGGCGACCATCTCCACAAGCGTTAAAAAGA
Source organism: Halophytophthora polymorphica (assembly GCA_023338205.1). Lineage (NCBI taxonomy): Eukaryota > Oomycota > Peronosporomycetes > Peronosporales > Peronosporaceae > Halophytophthora > Halophytophthora polymorphica. Next base: position 26,186 of record JAADYJ010000091.1, on the reverse strand, counting down.
GTTCGAGCGCCTTCTCTCCAGCCTCACTCCCAGTAGTCTTGTGCGCACAGAAGATGGGTGTTAACGGTTCGAAAAAGACGCTCAACAAGTTCGCGTTGCCGAGCATCCTTGCGAAGCACTCGGCGTTGTGGGTGACCAACCAATGCAGCAACTCCAGTACTTGCTCTACCAGAAAAAATCGATCATTTTCCTGCTGCTGACTTGTGAAAGGGGTCCTCAAGTTTTTCATCACCAGCTCGAATGCATTACCGAACCACCGCTCGTCGATGTGACCCACGGCACCGCCTCCAGCCTCCAGTGTCGAACGCACATGGCCAGCTAGCGCCAGTACCTGCGTGATTTGAGAAAGCGCGAGTCGGGGACGCTCCTGGAACTCATTGCTCTCGTCGCCACGTTGTCGCGCAAACCCGACGGCCATCAGCGAGTTGAGATCCCAGCGTGCCAAGTACAGCGACGCAAATCGATCGTGCTGTGCTTCTACCTGATTGTGAGAAATGGACGAACCTGCCAGTTTGTTCAGCGCCTCCAAGCAGTCGTTGACGATTGCGACAGTAAGCGCTTCTGTCTTGGGATCTTCTTCGGATCTTTGTTGCGCTTTATCCACCCCATTTACTTCGCTTTCGGAGAGCACGACGGTTGCTTGTGCATTCTCCGCATCAGTAACCAGTAACTTCATGAAAGCGTTGATGCCATGCTCCTCTGTAGGCTCATACGTCAGAGAGTAGCGTTCCAAGAAGCGCAACAGATACGCCACATGCTCGCGTCGGTTTTCCAGTGTTGGTGCGTTCTCGAAACGGACTAATGCGCGCTCAAACTCCTCGTTTAAGTCCGCGCTGTAGCCCAGCATTCCCAGTAGAGCCACAGGTAGAGCCTTGTCCGCAGGGGCGATCAGCGCATTATTCTCCACAGCCGCTCGTACCCCAGCAGTCTTGAGCTCTTCCACAAAGTGGCCTGTACTTGCTAGCAGCAGCAGCAGTTGAAGCACAAGATGTCGCGCTCTGTCCACACTGCGGTCTGGTGCATGGAAAACGCCGAGTAGTCTGGGCAGCAAGGTGGTGGTGCCTTCAAACGCGAGACAACCAGCAAGTACGCACGCGTCACCCCACGCTTCTCGTGCATCCAACAACGCTTGAAGCGAGCCTTCGATCACATGTGGCACCTGTTCTAGTGGTCTGCGCACACGACTGAGCGCTGCGAGAGATTGTGCACATAGCTCTTCTTTGGGCTCGGCGAGAGGGTCCTCGTCCCCACCGCTCAAAGCGCTGTTGGAATACAGCTGTGTGACCAGCGACAGCATCCGGCAAGCGTTCTCCAAAACCACGTCGTTTATCGGTGGCTCGGTGGTTCCTACAACACGGTGGAACCAATCGCGCAGCAGACAAAACCACGTATCCAACGATGCTCGTGATGTGAAAAGCTCTGCCAGCGGTGTCGTCAGTGGGTGAGCGCTCTCAACGACGCACATCCAGAGCGCTAGGTCGTCAGAACTCGGAGGGCTGTTGGCGGTGATCAGCGTGGCGTCTTTGCTGTCTCCCGATGCCACCAGACACAGTTGCTCGTGCACAAGCAGGAGTTGCTCAAGCAAGACTCCTGCTGCGCAGCGTGGTGTGCCTTCAGCACGCAGCGTGTCGCGAATTGCAGACCGTATGGGGGATTTCGCCGCGCTGTTGGCGTACACAAAGCCTAGATAGACACTCAGTGCGCGCTTGATGGGCTGGTTGACGTCCTCGCAGCCTACTGGGGTTGCCTCCGAGGCATACGAGCCCAGTAAAGTTGGCAACTTGCCTAAAGAGCGTTGCCCCACAACAAAGCCTCTCGCAATGGAGACATAGAGGACCTCCGTGAGTGCGGCGGCCAATCCAGCAGCACGTCGGCGACCTTTCTCCTCTCCGGACTGTGTGAACACGATGAGAAGCTGCTCGAGAATCTGGGTGCCTGCAACGGAAGCACGTGCTCGCTCTGGGTGCTCTCGGAAGGCGCAGATCACCACACGCTCCGCAGATTCGCGGTGTTGTCTCGATGCACTTACGAGCAGCACTGTGAGCAACTCCGAAAGAAGTTGTGGTGCCAGTGGGAAGTAGAAGTTGGTGGGCTCTCCGTTCTCGAGCGCCTCCTCGCTGTTGTCGTGTAGAGCAAAGGCCCCACGTAGAATCCGCAAAGCCGGGAGCTGGCGTTTGGGTGATTCATGCGCTGCCACGCAAGCTTGTAACAGCGGAGCCAGCTTTAACAGCATCTTGGGACGCCATGTCGGCTTTCTCTCCTGTTGCTGCGCGATGTCCAATAGATTGGCAAGAAGCTTGAGACCGCGATACACCTCCACAGGCATTGGTTCGCCTGCGTCTTCCCCATCGCGTGCTCCGTTCTCGTTTTGTTGATCCAGACCACGAAGCACAAACGGTACGATGACTCCACAGATGCGGTTGAGAACCTCCGAAGACGTGTGCTCAGCTAGCTCAACGCACCCAGCACTAGTGGAGCTCATCGCGTGGAGGAGCAGCAACGCGTCGCGAGTGACTGAAGCAGCGATTTCTTTGTCCTTGGGTTCGGACAAAGGCTTTTCTGACCCAAGTAGAAGCCTTTCGAGTAGTGCCACGAGTGGGGAGCTCTTCGCGAGCTCAGAACGCAGCTCTCGACTTGACTTTGCCAGCGTGATAAGCCCACCTAGTGCCATCCGCTGCAATAACGGCAATTCGTTGTCTTGGCCATCTCCAAGTAGGCATTTCAAGAAATGCGCAGGAAGTTTGGAGCTGATGAGTGCCGGAGCGACACCAACACCTGCAGCAGCGAGGTTCGTGAGAATCCGCACGGTCGTTTGGGCAGCTTGTATATCTTCTTGCCGTTTTTGCTGTTGCACGCTGAGAGCCAGGAGCGCCACGTGGCCAACGGCCCCAACGATGTGTGCCGGGCCGTTGTGAGCACGTGAGAGCTCTACAAGCAACGCACAGCTGAGTTCGAGACGTGGGTTGTTCTCCTTGCTCATCTTCCCTTCCGTCTCGTTGGAATCGGTGTCCGTAACCTGCTCCTGGATAAAGTACACGAGTCTTGCCACACCTCCTGACGCGCTCAAGAGTAAAGCCTGGACCTCACTGTCGTCACGGCCCAAAGCCAGCAACAGGGAAAGTAGAAGTTCCTGCAGCTTGGGGTCTTCTGCGCGGCACAGAGCTGCTACGAGTGCTGGAACGCCGTCTGCGACGGTCACAGCGACGCGGACATCGCGTTGTTGGGTGGACGTAAGTAGCAGTTGAGCGGATGGAATGGCCACCTCGGTACTGGAAGCTCCGACCAGTGAGAGAAGCGCCGGAATATCATCACCGCTGTTGAAGAGCGTCGCGTACGTCGAGGAGGGTTCCCCTTCTCCCATAAAAGCGCGTAGCAGTTCAACCACTAGGCGCCCCGATTTTCCGTTGTGCTCGGCCACATCCACCCAGCGCTGTAGTGGTAAGAGCTGTGGTAGCAACGAACGCTTTCCTTGCTCGAGAATACCGGCCGTGGTCGTGGTGACTGTCACGTCCCCACCGTGGGGACAGCCGAATACATTGAACAGGATGGTCAACAACATCTCACACCAGCCACCGGTGCGTCTTGCAGGTCCGTTGACGCCGTCCAGAAGCCGACAGATGCGCGCCAACAGTTCTAAGTACCTCACGTGGCTATGTGCACACGTAGAGATTTTCACTAGCACACGCAACGGCAATTTCAGTGGTGCAGGAGCCTCTTCTTCATCCGTCATGTACGAAATGATGCAAGCGGATGTTAAGCGCTCGACGATGCCAAAGAGCTTGGGCACGACTTCCGCCACGTCGAACGCGATGACCACGCCTTTTTCTTGGCTAAAAAGTGCAAGCAGCATGACGCAGACGTCCTCGTAGACCCGGCGGTCCATCGCAAGATGGCGATCGTTCTCGCTCTTCGCGTCGAAACCACCAGGCGAGCTGCTGACCGCCAGATCTGCCAGCACGAGGATACCGTCCATAGCGGAGAGTCCCGGGAGCGTGGGCATGTTGACAGCCATCAGTGCCAAAAGTGGAGTCACACGTGCCTGGAGCGCTCGCGTTTCACTCTGCAATAGTGTTTTGAGACGCGCGATCGTCCGATCAGAGGAGAAGAGCAGTTGCGTCTCCGAACCGCGCAGCTTGGACAAGTGGAGCATGCATCGCAGTGCTTCGTCCAGCAAACGACGGTCATGTAGCAGAATCAAAATGTCCAACGCCATGGGTACGCGCATCTCAAGTGCACGGTCGCTCGAAATCTGGGAGAACCCCATGATGCGACGACAAGCACGTAGTGCGTGCAACACGACGTTGAACTGTGTTTGCCAGTCGGTCTTGGCCCTTTCGGCGGCCATGGTGGCGGCTTCTTCCAACGCTTCCTCGCCAATAGCCGACTCCTTTCGAATGAGGATCAAGTTCTCAGGCCGGCTTGGCAACTTTTTGTCCGCAAAATGATGCAACACCGCCGCAACCAGGCGCATGAGACCTCGTGGTCCTTGATTGTGGCGAAATTCGCGTGCAAGAACTCGGTGTGCGGTAAGCACACTTAAGCAGATGTAGGCATCGCAGAGATCATCCAGAGGACACGTATGTGGATCTTGTGTGTACACCTGCATCCACTCAGCCAGGTACATCAAAACGACTGTCCAGCGCTCTCCAGGGGCTTCACCATCATCCTCACCCCCCTGCCAGGCGCGTTTCTTGACGTCCAGGTCATCATTTTCACTGCTGTTGTCCGTAGGGGGCTCGTCTTCAGACCACGAATGCTCAGGCAGCAGTCGCGCCAGCAATTGCAGCGCTGGACGACGGATGTCCGGCTCCACCGTCTCGAGCAACGATGCCAGTGGGGTGCACACTCGCTTGCGGACGAGACACGGAACGACAGCACTGGTCTCGGGGTCATCAGCCGTGGCAGCGACCAGGATTGATAGCACGTTCGCTGTGACTGTCGACGGCAAACTGAGGTAATCAGGCGCACGGAGACCACAAGCGACGAGAACGTCCAGTTCAAGTGAACCCTGCGTCACCCAAATACGCACATCAGTGGCAGTAGCCTCGATATCGTCTTGAACGGCGTCTAGATTACCTTCCATCGTACCAGGAGGGTGTTGGGGCGTTGCAAGAAGCGCAAGGGTCCACGTACTGAGTGTCACGCCCTCGGGAGTTACTCGCTCATCGCGCGAAAAATCGGCAAGCCCCACGAGTCGCTTGACTGCAGCACACTCGAGGCATAATCTGGGGGCATGCCCAAAGAACGCCAGATAGCCCAGCATCTCTGTGGCGAGGAACTGCACACTCTCGAGGCGAGCATCGTGTGCTGGCGGAGGCGGGAGCTCCAATGTGAGCAATTGTCCGACCGCAGGTAGACCCCTAAGAGGTGCTAGAGCCTGTGCCACATTCGGGTCGGTGGCTAAGCACTGCAACGACCGCATGGCATGCAGCATCTTGACCCCGGTATCATTGCTTGTGGAGTCGTCACGACTCAGGCAAGACAGTAGAAATGGGAGGGGCTGGATGGTTCCTCCCGTGACGTTCAACACGAAGGCTCGACTTGCAGGCGAAACCTCCATGATATCCGCAAACACTCGCAGTGCCAGGATCAGTAGTCGTGACTGCATCTGCGTCTGAGGTGCCACCATGAAGCGGAAGAGCGGTGCCACGAGCTCCGGATACGTCTCAAAGAACGGCACTGACTCCGGGAGCGGCGACAGCCGAGCGAGTGCTTCAGCCAACTGATCTCGTTGCGCATCGGGCAACTCTGGTGTTCCCAAGCCCAGTGCGTCAAGCACCAAACGGAATCCTCCAGCCTGTGCAAACAGCTCGCGACCAGGCATTTGTGCGGATATCGTACGAGTAATCGCTGCCAGTGAGACCGCAAAGGTGAGGACGATGCGGTCGTCGCCCGAGACAAGCGGTTGTAGCCCCTCAGTGGGTTTACCAGAGGCCACAGCCAGCCAGATCTCGAGATACGCCGCGAAGATCTTCACGGCGTCTTCTTCCACCAACAGGGCTTCGTCATAAGCTGACACGCACAGTCGACGCAGGATATCCAGACATGTGGAAGTGAGTGGTGATAGTGCCTTTGCCACATCCGTTGATCCACCTTCCACAACATCCTCGTCGTCTCGATTATCCCATTTTGTTGGCGCGAGTTTGGAGCGGAGTAAATGGACCAGCAGACGACTGGTCTCGAGCTCGGAGAGACGACACTCAACACGTTCTCCCAGTGCATCGCACAGCCGTGCAATGATCTGCACCGAATACAAATGCCGGACTTCGAGGGCTCGCGCCGCTTGTTCACCGGATTCTGCTACCTGCGTCTTGGGCGCTGGAGGTGGTGGAGGCGGTGACGCGACTATCGCGCTATCACCAATGGGCAGAATCATCTCTACATGATCGTGATTTGTGACAAGAAGTGCGGGATCCGCCATGTACGGAGGCAATTCCACATACACATCACGCTCGTGGAGTATGGCGGCGACTCTGCGTGTCCCCGCGATGCCGGCTAGAAGTTCCAAGACCGTGTCAACGTTGCCGTTGTCCACATGCAGCTCCTGTACCATTCGGGAGAGCGTCTCGCCGCTGTCTTCAAGCGCGATGGTAGTCTTGTGTTCCTCGATGACTGCAATGTGTACGAAGATGCACAGTACGTTGCGTACCGTCTTGGGCACTGTGGCCGGATGTACGAAGCATGCTCGTAATAGCGCTACCGTCTTTTTGGGAAGGAAGAACTTGAGCGAGTCTTCCTTCAGCAGCGCCAGCACGAGGCGGCTGAGGTTCTTACCTAGCGCTTGCGGGTGCAGCTGTAGTAGCGGTGTGAGCACGTCCGCGATGATCTCTTCGCCTTTGAGCGTCTGGCGCACGCGCGAGAAGCGCGCCAAGGTCCCCAGAAGTCTCACAGCGCGGTCCAGTACGCGGTCGTGAGGCATACTGGCTGTTTTACGCAGGATGCCATGGACTAATGTTGCCGGCACGTCAAGCGTCAATAATTTGGTCGGGTTGTCTCCACGTGTGGCCAACTTGGCCAGCGCATAGGCAGCAGCTTCGATCACCACGAGACTCGGAGATGTGAGCAACTGGGCCAGCGTTGATAGTGCACCTCGCCGCGTGGCCGCATCTTGGAGTTTGGGCTTGCCTTTGCACCACCAGGCCATTAGGTAGCATGCACACCGATCCACGAGTTCGCTCGGGTGATACAGTGCCTGACACAACACAGCCACAGCTACCACGTCTACCGCTCCAGCCGATCGGAAGTGCGTGGCACAGTTGTTGAGAACCAACAGCGTCTGCTCCAGTACGGCCGTTTGCAGACTTGGGAAGGCGCTAAAGTCCAGCGTTGGCATGGCCATAACTTCTTCCTGCTCACGAATCTCGTGACTCTTGTCACGGGTATCCACGTCGCCAGCGAACATCTCGGGTTTCTTCGGTGAGTGACCTGGGATATCCCCCGCGATCTCTTCATCCCCTTCGTCCTGCTGTTCACGACCGTCAGGCGTGCCACCACCAAACTCGGGAGAAGCTTCAGCTTGTGTCGGCATCTCTCGATCACCGTGTACCAACGTCAAACGTTCAAGCTCGTTCGTGGAGAGGTAGTCTTTGGCCGCAGTGGGTAGAGCCGTGACTGCGAGCTGCAACAGTAGCAGTAAAGACCCACCGGCTTGGTCTCGAGCCTCAGCGATACGCACCGCGTTCGGAGCCACAAAGGAGAGGTTGCCCAGACACGTGATGGCCAACTCTACGAGCTCCAGTTCCTCGACGCCACCGGCGCTGGTGAGACCGAGCCATAGCCGCTCCAATAGCGCATCCACACCCTCTTGGAGCCCAAAGCGCAGCTTGTTGAAGGATTCGCGGGTGAGATGGCGCACCACAAGCAGCGCCGCGCGTGCGATGCGAGGGTTCACGTGTGTAAGCAGTCGGACGACAGCCACCACGTCAATACAGCGGGAAAGATCGAGGGCTTGCGCTGGAAGTGGTGCCAGTTCCCCCAACACTAGCATAGCGCTTTCCACGATGGTGCCGTTGGAACCCTTGAGTAGCGCGCTGAGTTCGGCCACCACAGGTGCCTCGCACTGTAGCAGGAAGCGCTTGTTGGCATCGTTGCCCGTGACGAGCACCGCTAGAGCACGAGCTGCACCTTTAGCCACTGCGAGTGTGTCATGGTGCACGAGTGCCAGCAACTTCTCGAAGCACACCTTGCCTCCCAGTTTCACCTTGTTGCCGGCGTGAGAACCCAGTTTGATGACCGCGAGCAGCACATTCTCGAGCACGTGCAGTCGCTGAGAAGACAGTCGATCGATCAGTGCCGCTGCCGCTCCTGCCGCGCCCAAACGAACCTTATTTCCCTCGTGACGCGTGGCTGCATGTGCCACAAAGAGCGCAGTGAATCGCTGCAGACCAGGGAGCTCGGACTGTAGCGCGGCGATAACAGCCGCAAGTAGCGCGTCGCCACCATCCGTGAGGATAGCGCCACGAGTCTCAGGCGCCTGAGCCAAGTACGCGAGCAGTCTCGCTGCAGGAACACGCACTCTTCCGCTCGAGTGCTTCAGGAGCTGGACGATGAGCGGGATGATGCCGAAATGCACGAGTCGGCGTTGATTCGTCGGGCTGGCCATGGCCCCCATGACCAGTGCACGCGTCCAGGCTGAGCAAAGCCCGGTGTCGGCCATATTACCGGCGTGGACGAGTTGTAGGAGGTTCGAAGATTCCTCACACTCCAGCAACTCCTGCTTACAGGCCTTGGCCGCGGGACTGGTACCTTCGCACAATGCTGCGAGTGCTTGTAGCCCCTTGATTCGCAGCTTTCGGGGGATGTTGGCGGTCTCTGACGGTTCGACGTCGGTGTCGGCGGAGGTGACAAGCGTAACAAGGAAGCTAGTGACGCCCAATTCCTGGAACTGTCCGCGGTTGCCCTCGTGGTGACATACGAGGTGACGCACGAGTGCACAGGCGCGTCGCCTCACGGTGCGCTCTGGCCGTTGCTGTAACGCGCGCACGATCACGGAGGTTCCACTGGCCTCAAACACCAGGTTGGGCACACGAGGCTGCTCGCACGCGATGCGCTGGAGCACGTGAAGACTAGCGCGTGCCACGGCTGGTAGCTCGGAATCGGCGTGACACAACGCCAGAGCTACGGTCTTGGTCGTCGCCACGATACTTCTAGCGGGAGCTTCGCCTTCCGCTGGGGCCTCTGGCTCAGCTTCGTCGTGCATCTCGGCCTGCATCTGCGTCTCCCCGGGCGATCGCAAGGCGCTGCACACCCAAGCCAGCGCGTCTAGCGCTTCAGCAAGCAATTCAGGGTCGGCTGGGGTTGCTGGGTCGTGCAGTAGAAGCACGAGCGCATCCAACAACTTGCTCTCCACCACGAGGTGCTGGATGGCGGCGTCCTTGCGAGCCAAGAGCCCCAGAAAGCGGAGTACATGACGCTGTGGCATCACGCCTCGACCCGTAGCAGCACGCTCGCGATCACGTAGAAGCTGCTGCACCGCGTTGAGCACGGCCGGCACAGCCAATGCACGTCGGAGTCCGGGGGTGGTTGCACTCGCCACCTCGCTTATAGTATCGATCGCGAGTCGTGCCACGGGCTCGCAAGCGTGTGAGAAGAGCTCCACGAGGCTCAAGAAGTGCGGAGCATCCACGATGGCTAGCCGAGCAGCTTCGCAGCAAGATCCGCGGTACGCAGTGCGCACCACGCGATACAGTGGCTTGAGAGCTGCTGGCACCTGTAGCTTCTCTTGAGCCTCTGCAGTCGTGGATGTGTTGGCTTCAGGCAGTACTCGCATGACTTCGATCTGCTTCTGGTCATCGGCGCTGAGAGGAGCATCGCTGCAACGTTTCAGGAGCAGCAGCAAGCCTGATACGGCATCGGAGAGCTCCGCAAAGACTAGACACTTGTCCTCATACTGGAGCAAGTTCCCCCAGACGCGGCAGGCGGCCACAGAAACCACCAGCTCTGAGGATGTAGCAGGCGCCAGAAGCTTGGCCAAGTGCCGTTGCGCCGCTCTGGACGGGATATCGCTGCGGTTCACCCGCTTGAAGAGTCGACGCAGCAGTGTTGCGGCCAGTAGTTGGACTTTGACGCTTGCTGAGGCCTGCAGCAAATTCGCCACACGATCGGGGTCACTGACGAAGAGCTGGTCGAGCGCGCGCTGGTTCTTAAGAGCTGAGAGCCGAACGAGGAAGCCCAGAGCCTGCTCATGCAATGCCACCAGGTTGAGTCGCGTGGCTGCACTCAATATCTCGTTCACGAAAAAGTTGGTCTCACTCAACTGTGCCTTGAGCGGGGCAGAGTGGGAGGCTAACGCGGCCAGCAGCGGTGCCAATCCGAGCAAATGCTCCGGCGGGTGGGTCCGAAACAACCCACCCAGCGTCGTCAGGGCTCCGGATGTGCGTTCCACGAGCTGGCAGAAGGCCACGCCGCCCTCAACCATATGCACATCGTCCCGAGGTTTGAATGCAGTCGTGCCATCACACCCGCACGCGTCGTCACACCCGCCGCATTCTAGAAAGAGCACGAACAAGCTTCGGAGGAAGCCAGCACTTGCACCACGAAGATACTCGATCATGTGCGTCACGCAAGCCGCGCCCGCCAAATGCTCACGTACGTGCACAGCCGAACTCAGCGCGGCCAGCAACTTCAGTGCGTAGCTTGATCCAGGCCCGAATCGCTTCACAGCGCGGACGTAGACGTGCGGTAGGACGTCGTCGCTCTGCATGGAGCCACACAGAGCTAGCGAGTTGCTTCGTAGTGGTTCCAATACGGTGGCTATCGCTGTACCCAGCTCCGGACGGACAAGCCCACCGGCCCGTCGGGAGACCAACGCTTCATCTGTGACGGCAGCCAGTGCGAAGACAGCCAGACGCGCCACTTTCTCGTCGCGGTTGGCAGATGGCCCAGCGCAAGAGACAACCACAAGATGCACGAGGTTTGACGGCGCGTCCACTTGGAAGAGCGTGAGCCGCACGCGATCGTCGGCATGAACCGCCACGACGCCCAGTGCGTAGCACGTTGCGGACAGTACGTCGGGCGAGCCGCCTACCAGCAACTTAGAGAGGATGCCGAGGTTGGTTTGACTGCAGATGGCGGCGTGAAAGACGCTGGACTTGGCGAGACTAGCAAACAGGAAGCTGGTGGCGCTGGCCGCCGTGGAGCGCTTGGCTGCACCTCGTAACGTCTCGAGCATTCGCGCTAGTGCCAATGTGGTTTGCTCGCGCGGGAAGATGGCGTCCGTTTCGTCAGCGATGAGCGAGAGCGCAAAGATGACAGCGTCGGCGTTCGGGTTGGAGGGCGTCATGAGCCGCAAGAAGACGTCGATGCAGCCGAGTCGCAGCATCTCCGCCAGATTCTCGGCTGGTCAGAGGACATCCCAAGGTGCTTAGTATCAAGGGAAGGACGCTGGTACAACTGAACGAGACCGGAAAATTTACCGTTGGGTAGCGAGAGGCCGATGCAGACGACTGCGGCCTTGGCGATGGCAGCATGCTGTGAGTGCACAAGATCCATGAGCACCGAGAGCATCCGACAGCCCGGCATCTCGGCCTTCACAGCACCTAAACGCAAACAGCAAGGCCACGAGATACGTCAGTCTAATGACAAGGTCTGACTTGGTTGTGGTGAGGAAGCAGACTGTCAAGTGCCTCACTCTGTCGCAGCGTCAGCCGCAAGATCTTGAGCGACGCGAGTACGAGCTCCGGGCTATCGCCCTTCACAAGAGTCGTGAGCTGGCCGATGAGGCCGGCCTCGCAGAATGGCAGCACCACGCTAGCTGTACACACACGTGCAGACAAGAGAGAGGATAGAGCGATGTGCGTGTCAGTCCACGCGCCAGACACTATAATGCCACGAAGGTGGAAAGTTACGTACAATTGCCTGCGCAGAGCGCATAGATGACCTCAAGCGCGAGGTGCATGGCCTGAAGGTCTCGCTTCTCCAGCAGCCCCATGACTTTCTCCATGCCGCCCACGGCCAGGAAGATCTCCGTTGTAGACCCTAGTAGACAAGCGATGCTCGCTCCAGTCAGTCGAAAATCACAAGTAAGAGGCAGCCGTAAGTAGCAGCCAGGAGGGATATGTACCTTGGCTCACGACGCGAGACAGCAACGCAAGCCCGGAACTCCGTGCGATAGGGTCATCGCTGTCTGTCAGCGCGACCAGCGGAGAGATCCAGGCCTCACCCAGTAGCTCCGGGATGGCAGCCAGCGCCTCTGGTACACTCTGCAGGCAATAGCCGTTAGTACTGCGATCACGGCATCTTACCGCAAACTACGTAGCGCTACAGCGCTGTCTCCGAGCCTCAGAGATGACGCACCAGCTTCTTCTTCGGATCTCGAGGCGCTATGCCACGTAAACTGTCCCCATTCATTCTTGCACTAGCGTCGGGTGCCAGGACGCCGCCGTTGTTTTGCTCGTCTTCCCACCATGGTGGCGTGCGCCAAAGAGTACGCTCGACGCGACGCAGATACTGGAACACGTCGACCTGCTCCGCGTCGGTCTGGTGCGTCTCGGAGCCAAAGAAGGCGTCCAGCGAGTGCGAGTTCCCCATTCCTTGGAGTGGCAAGCCTCACGCTTCATCCAGCCGTCGCAAGGCGAGATACGGAAGCAGCAGCAGTGCGTCGCGGGACCGACCGTTCAAAAGCGCCATCAGTTATTCGTTTGGCTCGATCCAAGGCAAATCTTTCTCGTCGCGACCCTGCGACTCGGCGGCTGCCGCGTTGAATATCGTGGTCGTCGCAATGCTGGGCTGATCACACCATGCACTGTGCTCAACGTAGCAGAACGGGACTCGGTTGGATTGGCCGGAGACCTTGACATCTCAGACGGGAGCGTCGGTCATCCACGAGGTCTTATGCTCTTCGAAAACTCCCAGCAAGTCCTCACGGGGTTATTTTGAGTCCACTCGGAATGGAGGGCCAAGAAGACGGTGTTAGCGTCGGCGTTGGTGGCTCGCTTTGTGGCGGAACTCTGGGCGCGTGGCTCTTGCCCAGAACACAACGAAACTACGCTCGACGTCGCGCTGCTGCGGTCAAGACTCCCGACGCGTCCGAGAAGCAAAGACCGTCGACGTAAGAGCTGGAAACGAACTGGCTATGAGTATGACGACCCGCATCCAGCTGGTACGCGGTGCGTCATCTCGTGTGGCCGCGGCAGACGGCGACGCAGCTAGCGGCCAGAACGATCCGCGCTCGCAGCAGGGCGCGACTCAAACCCGACCGGTCTACAGCTCCATCTTCGGAGAGCGCTCGTACTGGAGACGTCGCTACGAGCAATGGATCCGGGACGGTGAAGACGTCGGCGAGGGCGACCAGCGCACCACGTCCTTTAGTATTCGGCGCAAACCTTTTGCACCGGGGACTATCGCCGTGCTACCACTGGCCATGCAGGTGGCATTCCGCCGCAAGATGCTGGCCATCTTTGCGGTGCAACTATTGCTGCTCACGACGCTCATGGCTGTGTTCACCTACGAGAACACGCTCAAAACCTTCACGCACGACACGTTCCAGAACCCCGCGGACGTGACGCCGCCGCTTGTGGGCTCTATTGCGGCTCTCGCGGCGCTCTACCGAGTTCGCATGCACTTCCCAGCCAACTGGATCATGCTGGTGCTCTTCACTGGCGTGCTGGGTCTCTTTGTGGCCGCCGCGCAGAGCTACATGGACACACCTGCTGGTTTATTCTGCTGCGGCTTCACCTTCGTGGCGGTGTGCATCATGGTGCTCTTGTCAGGACTTACAGTGCGGTACCCGCCTGACACACTGCGGCCCGAACAAACCGAGCAGACCGACCCAGACAACGCGGAGACGACCAGACAAGAGTCGACAGGCGAGCAAAGCGACGTGGGGCTACGCTCCCCGCTGTTCGGAGGAGTGTTGGCCTTTGTGCTCACTGCTACGGGTAGTGCGCTGTGGTTCATTATCCAGGACGCGAGCGGCTACCAGGACGACGAGAAGTTCGTGACGCTGCGCGCGCTCATCTACTCGCTGCTGCTGGAGCTGGTGCTGCTCTCGTGGTTTTCCTACGACGCCAGCAGTATGTACAGCGTGCTCACGCCCGACGAGTACATGAGTGGCGTGGTCTACTTCTACGTGGACCTCATCGTGCTGGCCTGCGCCAGCTCCATGCTCGCGGGCGTATTGTTGGTCTCGGCCATGATCTGCCCCACCACGGGCTTCGGTTACTTCAACTGCCACGGTTGCCTCTGCATGCGGCGCGGCAGTGACGACGAGGAGGAGGTCTACGACCGCGCGGAGGCAGCCGCAGCAGGCGCGGTCGTAATGGCCGCGCCCGCTACGATTGAGGTGCAGGCTTGAAGTGGCTCGCCCCAGAGCAATACATGGCTACACTTTTCAGTCGCGGCAATTATGCGCTTTGGGGGGATGGGCAGGCCCTGCGGGAAAAACCTCGCCTTTTCGACGCACTTGTGGCGCCTGAAGTGGACGGGTTGGTACAGAACTGAATCAGTCGGGCCCACTAGCCACATGGCGGGGAGCAGTTATCCGCTTGAGAGCCCAAGCAGCGAGCATGAGAAGACGAGGAAGCGGGCGTGACGCCGCCATGGCGTCGCTGCTGGCGGCGCTTATGCTTGTTCTCTGCGGATGGCCATGCGCGCATGTGGAGGCACAGATCGATGTCATCCCGGACCCCGAGGCTCCGGTCCTTGCACGGTCTCTGACGCCCACAATCACGCCCGAAGTCACCACTTCTGGGTCGGGCACAGAGTCCCCAGCTGCGCTGAACGAAGCGCCGCTGGAGCTCTCCCTAGCGCCCTCGCCTCAGCTTGCGCTTTCTCCAGTTCCTATTGAACATACTGCGCTGTCCGCCATGAGCACAGCAGGTGAAGAGGGCTCACAGGACGTCGATGCGGTCGTGACGCCCGCTGACGTGTCCATCGACCAGGTCGAGGAGCACTTGGCAATTGTGTTCGAGCTGGAGCGCACCGTGGCGCGCAGTATTGAGGGCATAGGGAGCGATCTGGACGACGACAATGCCGCCAAGTTCACTCGCCAGCAGTCCCGCGAGCGTCGGCGGCTACGCGACGAGCTGCGCAACGTACAAGAGAATTTGCGGCAGCTCGCACTCGGGTTGAACGATACCCTACAAGAGCTGGAGCACGTGGAGCAGGCGGAAGAGCTTCAATCCCAGCGTCTGCGCGAAGTCCTGGCGCACCAGAAGGAGGAGGAAGAGGAGCAGAAGCTCGAGGAGACGGACCAGAAGGCGGTGGACTACGAAACAGGCCACCTCAAGAACACCACGGGCCTGAGCTCCGAACAGCTCAAGAAGGTGGAGGCCGTGGAGAAGAAGGCCGACCCGGCCGTGCTGCACTATGACATGGAGCTGTTGGGCCAAGTGGCGGTGTTGCTGGGCGTCTCGGCTATCGGTGGGATTATCGCCACTTACTTTAACATCCCGCCACACGCAGGCTACCTACTCGGCGGTGCGCTCGTGGGCCCAGCTTGTCTTGGCGTCGTGCGGCTCTACAAAGAGGTGGAGACGGTCTCGCTCTTCGGCTCCGTCTTCCTGCTCTTCGGCCACGGCGCCGCGTACTCGCCGCAGAAGCCCGAGGACGTCTTCCGCAAGTACTTTGTGGGCGGCGTGGCCTACATCGTGTCCACAGTCGTGCTGGTGGCGCTGGCGGCTGTGTCCATCGGCTGGACCGCCTCTTTCGTAGAGGGTCTCAGCATCGGTGTGGGCGTCTGCTTCTCCACCACTGCGCCTCTGTACGAACACATACGTGCGAACCAGATTCAGGACTCGTCCTTCGGCCGGGTACATCCCTCCCTCCAGCTCTCCTCGCTTGCCACGAGCCTATTGACCGATCCTTGCTGACGCCTTGTGCTCGATCTACTGGCGTACTTGGTGCTGTGACTTCCAGACCGTGACGGCCATCATTGCGGTGCAAGATCTGCTCATGAGCTTTGCTCTGGGCACGCCCGAGTGGTTCTCCGTGCGGTCCTACGGCTGGATCGGCGTGGCCATGCTGCGCTCCATCGTGGCATACGCCGCCGTAGTGGGCATGACGGTCTGTCTCCACCAATACGTGGTGCCAACACTGCTGCGCTTCCTCACGGCCATGGAAGAGGTGCACCACTCGCCGCTGGTGCTACTGGGCGTCGTGTCCGTGTGTCTGTCCATGGCGCTTTTCACAGAGACCATCGGGCTGTCGCTCGAATGTGGGGCCTTCCTCGCGGGTCTCGCCTTCGTGCACGTGGCTGCAGATGCCAAGGCCGCCTTCACCTCCATCCGCGTGATGGAGAACTTCTTCGGGAGCATGTTCTTCGCCTGTGTGGGGATGATCCTGCACCCCATGTTCCTACTGCGCAACGCTGGCGAGATCCTCTCCATGGTGTTGCTCATCGTGTGCGTCAAGACGCTGTCCATGACGGTGGTCATGACCTTCTTCCGCATCAGCCCGCGCCGCGCACTACAAGCCGCCGTGGGGCTCTGCCAGATCGGCGAGCTGGCGCTCATCTTCATGATCAAGGCGCACGCGTCCAAGCTCGTGTCGCGCCGCACCTACCTGCTCTTCGTGGCCGCCATCGCCGTCTTCCTCGCCTGCTCCTCCGTCTTCAACCGGAAGTTGGTGCTGGCGCGGCGGAAGAACGTCTTCCGGCTGCCGTCCATCGTGCGTGGGCGGCCTGCCTCACAGCGTCGGCATTCCAGCGACCTGCACGACCTTCGTGCGGGTGGAGGAGGCATGCGCTCCCGCGCCGGGTCCAGCAGCGCCTACGCCGACTCGGACGGCGACGGCGAAGGCGAAGACGAAGGTGGAGACGAGAAGTATGTGTCTCCAGTTCGACGCCAAGCGAGCAGGCACCACCCGATCTGAAGCTCTGATCGCTAGCGAAGCTTCTACCAAGCCGGAGAACTCCGAGCTCACCACGTATAGACATCCACCTTCTCCTTCATGCGACTGTTGCAAGCGTCCACAGGTGTCCACGGCTGTCCTCTATCTGTAACAGGCCGAGCCAAACGAGAGCAGACGTCGTGGAGAACACACGTGCGTGGGGACGAACTTGCGATTATAATAAGGGCGTGAAGGAAGACGAAGGCGGAGGGCGACACCCGACTCACTCGTCCTGGTTGTTGCTGGCGCTGGCCACCGTCTCCGTGTCGTCGATATCCACTTCCGGCTGGCCGCTGCGCTCCTGCTTACTCTGTTGCTGCTGCGTCTGGGGCTCATGAGCCTCCTCCGTCTTGGCCCCCTGCTCGTTCCACTGCTGCGTCGCGGGTTGTTCGCCATCCGCGACGCCAGAGGCCGAAGCAGCAGCTCGACTGGCGCTCAGCACGAGTCTTGGAGGCTGGTACTGCGACGGCTGCTCCAACGGCAGCGTGGCCTGCTGGATGAGATAGACGAATCCATCGCGCACGCCTTCGTTCGGCAGCTCGAGATGCAGTTCACGGAAGCGGGTGGTGACCGAGAGCACGCAGGCCGGGTCCACCGCTCGCTTGGCCGTGTTGGGCTGGTTGCTGGCGTGGCCCGCGAAGAAGGGCGCCTTGGCCCCGACCAGCAGCTCGCAGATGTCGTGCAGCTTGATCGAGTCGTCCAGCCGTTCGGGCGAGCCTGCTGACGGCGTCGCGCCCGTGGTGGCGGCCACGAGCGACTCGGCCACGCCACTGGGCACTCGGGGTCGCGCTCGAGGTGTCGTGAGAGCAGGAGTGCCCGCGGGGGACGTGGGCGTGCTGTCGGCCTGCCGGGCAGAGAAGTTGAGCGTGATGCCGCCGCTGGCCGTACGCTCCGTCTTGGGCCCGCGCTCGCGTCGCAGCGAGCGCCACCACAGCCGCTTCTCATTGATCACGTCCGACGTGCTGCTCGTGGCGCTGCTGCAGCTCGTCGTGCTGTCCGTGGCGGCGGTCGCGGACGTCGCCGTGGGGCTCACATTGGAGCCAGCGGCCACAGTCGAGCCCGAGGCGTTCGGGTCCGCAGTCGACGTCTCGGTGCTGGTGCCGCGGTTGAGCTGCGGCGGCTTGGGGACGTGCAGCTCCGGCTGGCTGCTGCTGTTGCCGTGGTCCTTGCTGAGCCCAAAGAGACTCGTGAAGCTGCGCGCGTTCTGGTACCGCAGCAGCCCACGCTTGAGCAGCTTGGGCTGCCAACTCAGACACTTGCCGTCCGTCGAGAGCCGCAGTTTCGTGCGGTGCGGCATGCCATTGCGGCCGTACTTGACGGCCTCAAAGCCGCCCATGACCAGCTTCTTACGGATGGCCGAGGCCGCCTGCTGTCGTCTCGTGAGGTCCGCCAGGCGCCGCCGCTCTTCACGCTCGCGCCGAAGCCGCTCGAGCGTCGCGCGGCCCGCTTGGACCCACGCATGCGCTCGCAAGGCGGCCATGGTCGGCCGTAGCGTGGGGTCCACGTGCAGCATCGACGAGATGAGCGTCTTGACGTCTTGCGGCACGGCGGCCCAGTCCTTGGACGGGTACCGCACGTTAAAGCGGTGCGTTCGGAGCTGCGCCAGCTTCATGGGGAAGGGCGGGTACCCGCACAGCATGATGTACGTGACGACGCCGAGCGAGAAGACGTCCACCTCGAGGCCGTAGGCGCGGCCGTCCAGGATCTCGGGTGCGGCGTAGCCCGGCGTGCCACACGAGTCCGTGGACTGCTCGTCGCGGTCGCCGAGCTGGCGCGCAAAGCCAAAGTCGCAGAGCTTGACGTCGTCGCCCGTGAGCAGCACGTTCTCGGGCTTGACGTCGCGGTGGATGACGCCGCGCGCGTGGCAGTAGTGCAGCGCCTCGACGAGCGCGGCGCAGACCTTCTGCGCGTCGCGCTCCGGGAACTTGCCCTGCTTGACGATGCGGTCGAACAGGTCGCCGTGCTCGGCCAGCTCCGTGACGAGGTAGCACTTGGCGTCGTCCTCGATCACCTCGTAGAGCCGCATGATGTTGGCGTGGCTGACGCTCGAGAGCACGCGCACCTCGTGCGCGAGCGCCGACCGGTCCACGGCCGAGAGGCTCAGCTTGTCCACGATCTTACACGCGAAGAAGCCGCCCTTCTGGCGGTGCGTCACCTGCTTGACCGTCGAGTACGAGCCCTCGCCCAGGTGCCGCGTGATGGCGTAGTGCTGGTGGAAGTCCAGGAAACTCTTCTCCCCCTTGCGCACGGTCACCTTGGGCGCTGCGAGCGCCAGGAGCTCCGTCTCGGCCGCTAGTTCCGTCGACAAGGAGCACGACGCGAGCGCCGCCGGGAGCGTCGATACGGACGCGGCCGACTCGGAAGCGGCCGTACTACTGCTGCGACTATCGACGCTGTTGCAGCGGTGAGTTCGCGGCCGACAGGGCTGCGGATCTCCGCCGACACTGCGACTCCCCGGGCGCGTGGGCGGCGGCGGCGGCATGAGCTGCTGCGCCACGGCGAGGCGCTTGTCCTCGGCCGTCTCAGGCCGCTCCTGCGCGTCCAGACTCGCGGCTTTCAGGCGCGGCTGGCGCTTCCCGTCGCCGTTGCTGTTGCCCGGCGTGTTCAGCTTGGGCGGCTCGTTGTTCTCGCGGTGCTGGCTGCTGGTAGATCGCGCCGTGGGCGTGCCCGGCCGCGGCCAGCCCAGCAACGTGCGCATCTTGGGTCTGCCCGCCGGGATCTCTCGCGTCGCGCTGGCGCAGCAGAGCTGGTCCGGGTCGCCGCCGATGCACTGCGCGAAGGGCATGCCAATCTGGCCGTCGCGCTCTCTGCAGAACGAGGGAACTCGGGAACTCCGCGCTCGCACACGCCAGGCGCAAGCCCAAGAGCTCAAGCCTCAAGCCTCAAGCCTCCGGGCCGTGGACCGCACGAGAACCGCCTGCGATGCCGCTCGCTTTGGCGAGAGACCGCGTGACGGAAACGGACGCGGACGAGAGGGAGCGGGCTGGCGTACTGGACGCAGCGATCTCTCACGAGCTCTTCGTGGCTTGCCAGGTGGGGCAAAGCGACAACTAACCGCTCGGCGCACGGCGTGGGATGCAGGGAAGCCGCACAGCAGTAGCGCCACCGCGAAACCGCTCGCAGATGGCACGACGCGCTCTCGCTTCCGCTCTCGCTCTCGCTTGCTCCTTCTCGCTGGATCCCTTGACCCGCCTTCCGCCCTTTGGCGCGTGGCTTCTTGGCTCTTCACCTCGAGAGCACGACGCGCTTTCTTCTACGGAAGAGCCTACTGGAGGAATCTCGGCGGCATTGGACTGCGTCCTGGTCCTCCCACCTGTACACAGAGACCTCCAGGCGCAGACCCAGTGCAGCTAACACCACCGTGATGGCCATGCGGCCATCCATTCTCGGCCGTTTCGCACGCCACGCTGACTTTTATGGAAGAGCTCTTCGTTGTAGCTTTGCGATGCCGCTCTTGCTCTTGGCGACTGCGGTGGGGAATAAGTCGGGACAATCGCACGCTGGCTGCCATGGGCTTGCTTGGGACCATGCAGCCGCCGCCAACTCAACCGGCCGCGGCTTGGGAGCTACTGGATCGCCGTCGTCTACTTGGTCTATGTCTGCGCTTCCCCCGCTACAAGCTCGCCGTCCAGCAGGTCGTGCGTGTCTGCTGCGACGAATGCCATGCGCTGCGTGAGCGCCGCGTCGTCCTGGAGCGCGCGGCGCAGCGACTGCAGCGGGAATCGATGCACGCTGAGGTCGTTGAAGGCGGCTTCGTACCGCGCAAAGTCCTCGTGTGACTTGGCCACACCGCAGGACAACGGCAGCTCCTGAAGATACGGTCGCACACGGACGAGCAGTAGCTCCTGGCGTTCACGAGAGCCCAACACGCGGTCGCTGTAGGCCTCGAAGCTGTACGAACAGGGGGCAGACGCAGAAGCAGAAACCGCCACACGACACGCCACAGCACGTGAATAGGGACGGCTAGCGTCGGGAGCACAAGCCAAAGCGTGGCGAAGACGAACCTGTTGCCAATGATGACGATCTTGCGAGCGGCGAGGCCCCAGTTGCAGGCTAGCACGTTCTGGTACAGCGCCTTGCCGCAGTGCGGCATGAAGAAGACGGTGGGGCGAGCCACCCGCCGCCGCCCGCGCTCGTTTTCCTGCAGCACCGCCAATCCCAGACACTCCGCGATGACCGCGTCACTCTGCGTTGCGAGAACCAGGGAATACACGAGCAACAACCGCATCAGTCCGATTCTTCGCTGCACGGAGAGGTATCGACTAGAGAGAGCTACATGCAGCACTGCGTTGTGGCTGCTGTACCTTGTTCATGGCGGGGTCGAAGATCTCCACGCACAGGTGGCTGGACGAAGAAGCGCATGCGGTACTTGGTGCAGAGCTGGAGTTGATGCTGTTGGCGCGGTCGTGCTCCACCAAAGCATCTCGCAGCGCCACGAGGAAGCCGAGCTGGTGGACGGCGTTGGAGGACGCGCAGAAGCTGCCCAACCCATAGCCCACCAGCCCCAACTCCGGAGCTGAGTGCGCATTCGCGTCGTCCACGCTCTTCTGCTCGTCCTTCGCCATTGTGCCTGCAGATGCGACGTTCGTGTGGGCTCCCACCTCGCCGTCGGACGTCGATTCGGCCGCAAAGTGCGTCGTGATCTCGTGCAACGCGTCGCCGACCAGCGACGAGTGGCGCAGCACGCCGGCAATGGCGCGAGCCCGAGCTACAATTTGCTGCTGCTTCTCCTCGGATACCTCAGCCACAGGATCCACTGCCTCCCCTGGACATGCAGCAATAGCAGCGGAGCAGCCACCAGCATATGAGTGCCTCATGCTGCAACATGTTGACACACATTTCCTTGCGCATAGAGGCAGGTCCCGCCGCCGTGGAGGGTATCAGCACCTGCGCCACGACGAGAAGAAGACGTCGGTATCGGTGGCCGCCCGCGGCGAGGCTTGCCGCGGTGGCGACGGCCCGCGACCTGCCACTGCCCCGCAGCTTGGTCGACCATGATGTTTTTTGGACTTGTTATCACTGGCTTCTGAAGTCACGTGGCCTATTTGAGTTATCGCAGCATGTCAGATAACTGGTAGATGTCGGCGTATTCGAAAACCTTCTCTTTGCGTTTTGAGGTTAGGACGAGATGACCCTCTTCCTGGGCCTCCTGCATACACATGACTGGCCGTGGGGTTTACTCGCGGTGCTGGTGCGTCTTGGTGACGCCGCGCTCGGTGGCTGTGGCTGTCTTGGGGAACCACGGGACGAGGGCCGACACCTGGCGCTGGTACTGCTTGTAAAGCGGGTACTTGGCCGCCGTGATGTGCTCAGTGAAGGCCGTGGAGCCTTGGAAGAGCAGCGTGAGCAGCACGGTGCCCAGTACCGTCGCGTTCAGCGGCGCATCGGTGGCCGCCACGCTGAAGAGGTAGAAGGCCCACCACAGCCCACACTCGGCGAAGAAGTTGGGGTGGCGGCTGAACCGGAAGAGCCCGCTGCGGTTGAACCCGGCGTGGAAGTCCCCCGTGAGCGGCGCCTTCTGCGCGAGCAGCGCGTGCTTCTTGCCGTAAAAGACCCACTGCTGCTGGTCTGCGGCGGTCTCTAGCGCCAGTAGCAGCAGGAACAGCACCGCCGCGACGCCGTCCAGCGCAGTCAGCTGGCCGCCGCGCGTGACGAAGGCGGCGTAAGACGGCAGCACGATCAACAGCAGCAGCAAATGCTGGTAGCCGGCGATGAAGACCACATTGAAGAGCTGGAAGAGCGTCCAGTGCATATTCTGGCGCAGCACGCGCCAGCGGTAGTCCTCTCCGCTAAGCGTGTACCCGCCCTTCCGCCAGAAATTGAAGCTCAGACGCGCGCCCCAGAGCGTGGCCAGCGCGGCCATGAGCACCAGTCGCGCGTCCCACGCGCCGTCCTCTAACTGCGCGCGCAGGGCGAAGTGCCAGGCGTACACGGCGGGTGTGACGGACCACAGGCGGTCCGTGTGCGAGTAGTTGCGCGTGAGCACGCTGGCCACCCACGTGAGCGCGATCACGGCCAGCAGCAGCTGCAGCGCCTCGGCCAGTGCGTCTGAGGTCGCGTAGGGCAGCGCAGCGGGCTGCCAGGCCTCCACACAGGCCTCTTGGACGTGCAGCAGCGCGTGGCGCCAGCTTAGCAGCTCCGGGGGCGGCGTCATGGCGCTTGGCACTGCGATCGGCGAGTGAGTCTTTGACTTGCAATCGGAAGTGGCGCTTGTATGATACACGGATACAAGTTGTATCCGTGTCACTTGTCGCAGTTGTAGCAGTTGCATTGAAACGCAATGGTGTGGCCCACCTCATATAGGGTGGCCCACATTATGTGGGGTGGCCCACGCAGGAAGTGAGCGAGTGGGGAAGCTCATGGGCAAAGAGCGATCATGAGCGGCGGGGGCAAGGAGCTGCCGCGCAAGGTGACGGCCGTGGGCACGCTGGGCGACGTGGGGGCGGCCTACGCCGTGTACGAGAAGAACTGGGTGTGCGCGGAGTGCAGCCACGAGAACTATGCGCGGCGCCAGCGTTGCTTCCGCTGCCGCGCGCACAAGGTGGAGCGCGCGGATGCGCTGGTGGCCGACAGCGCGGGCGACCGGCTCGCCTGGCGCGAGGCGCTGGACCCGACCTCCAACCAGATCTACTACTATAACATGCAGACCAACCAGACGCAGTGGGAGCGGCCCGCCGAGATGGGCGCCGCGCCGCACGGTGAGCCGCCCGCCCGTCGCTCGCTCTTGGCTTTGCACGTGGTGGCCGTTTGATCTCATGCCTGTGACTTGGTGGTGCTGCAACGATGCCAGCCACGGGTTGGTTTGGACGCGGCAAGGCTGGCGCAGACGAGGTGAACAAGTACGAGGCGCTGAACCAGAAGTTCCTGGCGCGGCCGGCGCGCAAGCAGCTGGACGCCATGCCCAACGCCAATTCGCACGTGGAAGGCAGCGGCGAGTACAACATTTGGTACAACAAGTTCATCGGCGACTACGGCAGCGACGGGCGCGGCAAGGAGCCCGCGGCGACGCGCTGCTGCCTCGAGGCGGACGCTGGCAAGACCAAGGCTGATGCCGTGAGCAAGGCTAACCGCTACTTCTGCCTGCACTTTGCTCGAGGCATGTGTGCTCGCGGCGCCGAATGTTTCTACTACCACCGCCTGCCGTCGCTCGCGGACGAAGCGCGCATCGGCATGATGCACGACTGCTTCGGCCGCGAGCGCCACGCTTCCGACCGCGACGACATGGCGGGCGTGGGCAACTTCACGCGGAACTCGCGCTCGCTCTACGTCGGTGGGCTCAAGAGCTCCAGCACGGGCGACCGGACGGCGGCGCAAGCGCTCGAGACGGCGCTCTGGACGCAGTTTGGCGAGTGGGGCGAAGTGGAGAACATCAACGTGATCCACCGCAAGGCCATCTGCTTCGTGCGCTACCGACTGCGCACGAGCGCCGAGTTCGCCAAAGAGGCCATGGGCAACCAGGCCCTGCAGAGCAACGAGGTGCTCAATATCCGCTGGGCCTTCGACGATCCCAACCCGGTGGCCAAGCAGGCCGGTGCGCGCGCGGATCGGGACGCCATTGTGGCCATGGTGCAGGCCCAAGGCGGCTCCGTCGGCCAGGACGCGGCCTTTGACTATCCGGAGCAGTACGACATGCCGGCCAGCAAGCGCCAGCGCATCGAGGGCGACTCGGTGGCGTCGTATCCCGATACGGACACGCAGTTCGCCAAGGAGGCGGCGGCCGAGGCTGCCACGGCGGCGGCGGAGGCGGATCTCTATGCGCAGCTGAGCTACGCCGACCCGAATGCGGACATCCCGGCGGAGGAGACACGCGACCAAGAGGACGAACAGCAGGAGACGCGGCAATAGAAACGAGAGGCTCATATTGCACCTCGAGTCTGGACGTTGCATGCGTTCGCGGCTCGGGATGTGGAAGCGCAGTGCGTTTGGCTAGAGATAGCGGTACACCGGCTTGACCGGCGTGAGCACGGGTGGCTTCTCCTCGTGCAGCGTTTTGCCGCCGGCCTTGTGATCTAGTAGCAGCGGCTGCGCGAGCGTCTCGCCTCCTTCCTCCAGCACTCGACTGCGCGTCGCGGCCGCAGCGTTGTCCTCTCCGTCGTCACTGCCGTCAAGACCCTCGCAGCACCACCAGTCGCGGTCCACGCAGCCCGTGGCCACGGCCACGAACAGGAGCAAGGCGAACCAGAACCACCAGACGGCGCGCAGACCGGTCGGGTCGGAGGAGCAGATCTCCTTGCCGTCGCTGCGCCTCCAGCACTCGGCCGCCGCCACAGGCCCGCCGCCACCCAGCGCGACGCACTGGCAGGCGACGGCCAGCACCCAGACACGGGATGGTAGCGCGCGCGCCGCCATGGAATGCAGAATGGAGAGCACTCGGCGCTTGGATGCAGCCCATGCGGCGGCGTAGTGATGGCGATTGATGGACTCGCGCCGACCGGCGTCGGTTCAGGATCGAGATCGGCGAGGGGCCAAGTTGATTGGCTCTGCATTTACTGAGATTATCTCTACATTTATTGAGGTGGTCACAAAATTCCCGAACGTGTGCAGAAAACATCGCCCATCCTGTTCAGCGCGCCTGTATCCGGACCTGGAATGCCTTATCCGGATGGTCGAAAGAATCGCCGGGCCGGACGAATCACAGACCTCCCATGCGCCACGTACTATCCCTCAGGTCCACTTCGCGCACTAATGATCCGCCTCCATTCCCCTAAGGCACTGACTTAGCGCGCCCGACCAGTTGTGCGTCGTTCTTTTTTTCACCGGACCGCTTGTCGTCGTCCGCCGCCACACTTGCGCTTTGTATGGGTGGAGCGTGGCGCGTGCGTGCGTCGGCCGTCAGCTCTGCAGGAAGAGAGAGTCGAGCTCAAGCAGAGCAGAGCAGAGCACCAAGCAGAGCCCAAGCTCTCCAGCCCAGCGCCCAGCGCCCCGAGCGAAGAGCGAAGAGCGGGGGCTGCGTCCGGTCGCTGCGTGTTCCGCGCTTCCTGCTGCTGTCGAGGCGCGCGTGGTCGCCGCATCGGGCCGGCACTTCCTCCGGTTTCGCCCGCCTTGCTCGGTACGTCCGTCGCCTTGCGTCTGCCGCCTCGAGCGCTCAGGCTGCGAGGCCGAGGCCCCGCTTGCTCGTCCGGCCTCCCCCCCTCTACTGCGCCGCGCCCTAGCGTCTCCGCCTGCCCCTGCCACTATCCTCCAGGCGAGCCAGACGCGTTACTTGCGCGTGGCGTCCTACTATCCGCGCGCAGCTCGCCTCGAGTCGTGCGAGTATCCGGGGCACGGCAGCGGGGGGGGGGGGGGGGGGGGGGGGGGGGGGGGGGGGGGGGGGGGGGGGGGGGGGGGGGGGGGGGGGGGGGGGGGGGGGGGGGGGGGGG
>JAADYJ010000090.1:0-40910 GCA_023338205.1 Halophytophthora polymorphica | reverse complement strand
TTACTTACCCAGCTGTGGGCCGGGTTCCATACCCCTCATTACGCTTTGGGGATTTTTTCGGCAGTGGGGTCTCGTTGCGGCAAACGACTGGCCTACTGGGTCAGCTACTCGTCCACTTGGCGCCTATCTCCGGCGTTCTGTTAAAGTCCCACACTCAGTGGGTATCGATCCAGATACCTCCCGGTCCCAGGGTCAGCGTATTACCACTCCACCACTGAGGTCGGTCTTGGCAGCATCGTAGAACAAACGTAGTTTATGTAATTGATTATGGGAAATTAGGCAGGTTCGCTCCTCTTCGATCGAGGCTGCATCACTCTGTGTTTACCATCCGAACGTGGGTGTGTGAAGGTTCATAGTCACGAGGTAGCGCAGCTTGACCTGCTCGGGGCGGTACACAATGTACTCGCTGTAGAGCAAGTGCCCATTGACCTGGGTTGGCTTCAGTTTCCCTGCGGGAACCACCAATCCGTCTTCCCTGTAATGATTCCCAACAATACGGCCGAGGTTAGCTCCATCCGCGCCCACGCTACATCATTCGAGGAGGTTGACTTACAAGGCCGCATAATCCTCTTGCGCTGGCATCATTCGTCCAAGACCGTGGGTGCTGTCGCACCCACGGCCATCTTTCACAGACTTGTAGTCCAAGAATTCCCCATTCGTCGTCCGATAGGGCGTGCCCAGTGCGACCTCGGCCAGCAGCAGCATCCCCTGGAAGCGCAGCGCACGTGAACGAGACAATCACACACGTCACATCAGTTTACACCACGCCAAATGGTCGAGGTCAAGTGTACGGAAGCACGTAGAACAAACCTTTGGGCTGCATGACGAGGAGCAGCAGTAGCTGGCGGACTTCGCCAGTGCATCGGCAAAGTACAGCTACAGAAAAACACATCAGCACACACGACGTTAGAGGAAGCATACTCTTCTATCTCGAAACCTCGCAATTCTTACCCCTTTACCAAACTGGTAGCCATTCCTGGGTGCCTCTGGCGGGGCGATCCGCAGGCCTTGGGAGAGGATGCCGACAAAATTCGACAGTCGAGATCCGTGCCACAAGAGCTGATTTCATGACGGCACAGAGAAATGAGAGCAACGAGTTAGTGGCAAATGAGCGGGGGAGAAGAAGTGAGGAGTGCGAGCAAACGGACCCTGTGGTTGTCAAGCGATCGGAGTACGTCGTCATGCTTTTCCTCTGCGGGGCGTGCGATCTTGAGGATAGAGTGGACCGAGAAGTTTGGGTTCGTGCTCGTCGTCTCGATGAACCTTCGTAGTCAAATCAAGTTACAACCCCATCGAACGTTAGTACGTCGCGCCCCAGTCGTGCAATAGTGAACCATTTATCCACGAAATGCCGCACTCGTACCTTTCGATGAGCTTGTACTCCTGGCCGGTGGTCTCCAGTGGCTTCATGTCGGTGCCCAACATGTTGTACTGCATATCCACCGGGTGCACCTTGGGTCTTTCTTGCTCCTCCTTCTGCAGGCTCTGCGAGATTTCCAGATTCGACAGCACCTCCAGCAGATCGAGTTTCATCTTGAGGTCCTCCACGGATGCGATCACAGGCGGCAGCGACCGCCCAAAGTCGTGCGGAATCAGTGTGTAGAACTCGCTCGAGAGCGTTTTGAGACCACCCTTCAAAGAGCTCAAGCTCCGCGCAGCTGCCGCAGTCGGCCCCTTTGCCTTGGCTTTGGCCTTTCGACTCCCCTTCGTGCCTCGCTTCGCCGGTGCAGCAGCAGCAGCTTTCTCCAACTCGGCGATCTCGTCGAGAGCGGTCGAGAGACGCTGCAGAATCTCGTAGCCCTGTGAAATCTGCGTCTTGGACAGTTTCCCTGTAGACCCGACCAGACAGCACAACACGATTTAGGACAAACTGGGCCGCCACTCGTGTGACACCATTCGCAGTGCTTGTACATACCTAGCGGAAAGCGCTTCAGATCCACATTCAAGCTCGCCATCTCGCGAACGACCACCTTGGGGTCGCACATGAGTCTGATGGCGTCCTGGACAACAGGTGGCAGCGTTGACGTGACTCCATCCTTTCCTTCCGCTTCTGCCTTGACGTCATCCTTCCGTGGCGTGCTGTCTTCGAGCTCTGTCGGGTAATACAAGTCGTGGAGCGCAGGTATTGTCAAATGTTGTTCGCATTTTGATCTGTTGATCCCGAGAAGGGAATGGACGTACCAACGAACACGTATTTCCCCTTCTTCCGGACGAATGACTGCTCGATCGGCCATTCATTGCCGCTTTTCGACAAGAAAGCCTTCTGGAAGGCCTCTTTCGCCTGTGAAAGGTACGTGAAGCGCTGGATCGACTTCTGCGGCGTTTTGGCTCCAACGCGCCCCCATTTGCGGAAGACGACATAGGAGGTGTTGTCCTGGATCAACTGTCCCATGTAGAACTTGTTGTTGCTGCGGTCGTGGCACACGTACAGCCACACGTGACGAAATTAGCTAGACGCTCGCGGAACTGAAGCTAATAACGCGTCACTCTCACCCGAATTTTCCGTAGGAAATGTCGGTCAGGTTGAGCATGAAATTCCAGCGCAGACCGCTCCCATCCTACAACACCATTGCAAGCCATGCAGCCCGAACGAGGCAACGTCAGTCTCGGGAGCCCCACCGGTTTCCAGAGTTCTATGTGCAGCGAGCTGCCCCACCTGGTAGATGCTGGCAAGAGCAGAGCGACAGCCGCTCAAGGGGTCAATGGTTGTGGTGGAAGATACCATTTTGGAGAATGAGACGTAAGCTGGCATTCGACTGGCTCATTGGTGACTCACTAAAATGGGTGACTTGAGTCATTACCGTCGACCGTCATTCACGCAACTGAGTGCGTTCCACCATCACTCTCCAACATATGACGTTTCATTGGTTCAAAATTGCATCCACGAGTCTCATTGGCGAAACGGAATTTAAACCAATCGTCGGCTTTCCCGCGTTGGACCCAATGCCCATGCTGCACAGAGACCGACAGTTCTGGGCCGATTGCACGTGAAAATGGCGCCCACGCGCGTCGCCAAGGCGGTGGATCCGCTGAGCGGCTGCGCGAGCTCAGCCGTCATCTACCAGGTATGTGGCATTCCTCTATGCGCGCATGTGCATCCTTGAATCGGGGCGGTAGCGCGGCTCTGACTGCTGCCCCCGTTCACGCCGAGAGCAGGACGACGACGGCGTGTGCTGGAACTTCATGCTCAATTACACCAACATCTCCTACGGCACCTACGGGTGCGTACTCTCAAGTTCGCTGCGCGTTTGCACCAATAACTTCTTGGCTGCAGTGCGCTAAGTGTGTGCGTGTGTTCGCTCCGCAGCAACAATAAGTTTTACATGGTGCAGCTGATCCAGGACGGCGATCAGTTCATGATCTTCCGCAAGTGGGGGCGTGTTGGCGCGAAGACGCCACAGGTGAGCTCTTCTGTTGACCGTGGAAGTTGACAGGGATTACGTGTGTAATGGGTCTAATGCATTGACCTCATACCGCCTTGAACACTCGCTCTCGTGCTTGGTTGGGTGCCGTAGAAATCGCTGATTCGCTTCCAGACATCGCTGGAAAAGGCAAGGCAGCATCTCCAGCAGAAGTTCCTGGACAAGAGCGGCAACGAATGGCCACTCAAGGGTCCATTCGAGAAGGTGGCGGGCAAGTACGTCCTCGTCGGTGAGCTGAGAACCCTACAGCTTGGCTTGAACTCAGTGTGCATGACCGAATCTGATTCTGAGGGTAACTAATGTATGCGTGCTATATGCCTGATGAAGAACTCGATGAAGAAGCGCCGGTGGAAGAGCACGAAGAAGCGAGCGATGCTGATAAAACCGACGAAGCGGAGGAGCAGACGCCGTCCTGTCTTGATGAAAGTGTTCAAGACGTGCTTAAGGTAATTGGGCTTTGGACGAGTGCACTGACGCGACTTATACGCCACTGTGCTAAGCCTTGTGTGTCAATGCTTCGCCGCACAGTTGATCTGCGATGCCGACCTTATTGCGCAGGAGATGGAAAACATGAACCTCGACCTCAAGCGACTCCCGCTAGGTGGGTTGGCGATCGGGTGCAATCGGTGACATTCGAGTCTCATTCGAATTAGCTCACTAAAGTGTGCGTTTCCCATTCGTAACACGTTCCAGGCAAACTGTCGAAAGCGCAGATTTCGCAGGGATACGGCTTGCTGCAAGACCTCTCGACGGCGCTCCAAGAAATCGAGGAGATCAACAAGGAGAATACTGGTCCGCAAGAGGCTCTTGCAAAGCCCCGTCCCGCCACGCGTCGGTCCACACGCGTGAAAAAGCGAGCCACGCCTGCCAATGCCAGCAAGCTTCGCCGTCTGAGGAGCAGTCTGAAGACGCTCACCAGCGAATTCTACACGCTCATCCCGCATGATTTCGGTCGGTCGTTGCCCCCGGCTATCGACTCGATGGACGAGGTGAAACTCAAGATGGACTTGCTCGAAGTGCTGTCCAACGTCGAGATATCGCAGAAGCTGCAGACGGAGAAGAAGAAGGCGAAGAAAGCTGGCGCCGATCTGCCCAAGATCAACCCCCTGGACGCGCAATACAACCTGCTCAACGTCAAGATGGAGCCTCTACCCGCCACGACTGACGAGTTCAAGATCATTGAGAGGTGCGATGACCAAAATTTGGCTCGATAACACGGGCATTTGCTGAAGTCTGACGTTGGTACGCTCGTTTTGATGATGACCTCGGTTCCTGCTACTAGGTACGTGGAGACCACGCACGCTCCGACCCACATCCAGTACAAGCTTCGCATCAACTCGGTGCTGAAGATCACTCGACCCGACGAAGAGCAGTTCACGGATGTATTTCAGTCGGTCGAGAACCACAAGGTATCGTGCTTGTCTCTTTCCCTCGCTCTACCACATGAAGCACAGCAATCTGATCGACAGTGCACGTACTGAACTAACTTGGATTTGGCCGTACATTTGGGCAGCTGCTATGGCACGGTTCCCGGCTCTCGAACGTCGTCGGCATCCTGTCCAAGGGCTTGCGTGTGGCTCCGGCAGAAGCACCCAACAATGGCTACATGTTCGGCAAGGGCGTACGTTACGTGGAGTTGGGCCGTACCAGTTTTGAAGACCGGTATACATCTCACCTGTACCTGTGCTACGGACAGATCTATTTTGCGAACTCCGTCTCCAAGTCGGCGAACTACTGCTGGACGACGCCCCAGAACCCAAAGGTACGCCGGACTTGCGTGGACTTGCGGTCGCAGGAGCGGAGACTCTCGCCACGAACCACCCACCACTCACTCGCCTTTGACGTCGCTGACTGAATTACAGGGTGTGTTGATCCTGGCCGAAGTGGCTCTTGGCACGCCGTACCAAGCGCAGGAAGCGGAAGATCTGACATACTCCTCCTTGAAAAGCACCCGGGGCTGCGACAGCACACACGGAGTGGGGCGCATGGCGGCCCCTGAAGACGGCTTCGAGACGATGTAAGCAACCCCTGCCTGTCCAGGGCGACCGTTCCAACAGTGAGCACTCACCAGTAGCTGCTCGCGTATGAACGACAACAGGAAGGACGGCGTCGTGGTGCCTGTGGGCGAGCTCGAGCCGGCGGACGGGAGCGGGTCCTTGCTCTACGACGAGTTCATCGTGTACCGGAAGGAGCAGGTCAAGCTGCGCTACCTCGTCACCCTTGACTTCCTCTACGAGGAGGAGGACACGTAGCGCCGTCGCAGTCCAGGGTCGACATCTCAAAGCCACCCCCACGCAGCAAGGAGCCCCTCCCTGCAATGACAACGGAAGCAGATGTGCGTTTCTCCCTTCTATCCACTTCAGTCGCGCTGGTGTCTCCGAGAATGGGCTCTCCGGTGGCTCTGGGCCTCACAATATGATTCCGTGCGGCGTCAACTGTGCAACACAAGCACGAGACCGTCCAGTAGCAAGCGGGTGGAGTGGTCGAGGGGCGAGTCGCATGCCCCTCCCAGCCCCGCGGTCACTAGCTCTCTCGGTACACTTGCGTGACTAAATAGGCGATCACATCCTGCGCGTAGCGGTCGATGTCGTCGTCGCCGTCGAAGCTGCGCTGCAGCTCCTCGCGGCACTCGGCCAGCGGCAGGCTGAAGAGCGGGATGACCTTGTCGGCCAGCGTCTGGAAGTACCGGCATACCTGCTTCTCACCGCGAATGAAGAAGAGCGCCTGGATGCGGTTCGAGAAGAGCGGGTACTGCTTGGAGGCCAGCAGCTCGTTGTCCTCCTCGATGGTCGTCTCGTACTGACTGAGCTGGTGCGTCATGAGCGTGCGCAGGTACTGCAGCGCGCGGATCTCGTTGTCGAAGGAAATGGGCGGGGACGAGTGCGCCGGGCTCTTCATCTTCATGGCCGAGAACTCCTCCTCGGTGGCCACGATGAGGCGCGCAAAGCTGAAGCCCTCGCGCGTGTTGGCGTCCGAGTGCGAGCAGCTCAGTCGCGCGTCCATCGTGTAGATGCCGCTCTCGTGCAGATAGGCGCGCTTGTCGTAGAAGAGCTGCCCGTCCGCCGGCGAGAGCTGGAAGTCGATGAGCACCTCGTTCGGGTTGCGGCCGTCCTCCTCCGTGTTGTCCTCCACGGCGAAGCCGTAGTTGAGCAGGAAGCGGTGGTTGCACTTCTTCCCGTACGAGTCGTAGACCTGCGCGCCCGTGCCGATGGTGCCCAGCGACGTGATGGTGAACGCGTCGATGCTCTGGTCGAACGTCCAGCTCGTCTCGCGCGGTCGGTAGTGGTTCAGCATGTCGGCGAAGGGCACGAGCGCCGCTGTCTTGACGCCGTCGATCGTCAGGCCAAAGTTGCGGCTGCACACGATCATGCGCGCCCAGCTGAAGCGGTCCAGCGAGAAGCGCGAGAAGGACGGGTCCACCTGCGGCACAGACGCATAAGCCAGTCGTGCCAGTGCACAAGTCACCAGAGTCAGTCACACCGTGTCCCTCCGCCAGCGCAGTAGAGAGCCACACCGTCCGATACCCCGAGCTTGAGCCTGAGTACGCACCCTGCAGATGACGTCGTAGTCCTTGCGGATGGCAGCCTTGCGCTCCTGGATCTGCTGGATGATGTAGGAGCCCTTGAGCCAACCCAGCTCCGTCTCGGACCAGAAGATCGGCATGTTGCTGAGCGTAGATGGCAGCGTGCTGTAGTAGTTGCGGAAGAAGGACGTCTCCACCTGCCACACGCAGCAGACATCACGGCCCACAGACACAGCAGCAGCTCCACGTCAGCACCTTTGCGCTTAGTGACCACCAATGACAGAAGCTTCGAGAACCGCGCAGGTCCAGCGCGTCGCGGCCTTACGTGCTCCATGTCCGTGAGCAGGAACATCATGAGGAAGATGTGCTTGGGCGCCACAAAGTCGATGTTGCGCGCCAGCAGTTTCTGGCCGATCTCCGTGCGCTTGCCCATCTCGACCGTGATTAGACACGGCTTGGGCACCACGAGGATCCGCTCGCCGGGCGCCAGCACCTTACTGCTGTGCACGCCGCGCACCTCGGGCGCGTACTCCTGTAGCGTCAGCTTCTTGGTCTCGGCGCCGTTGCTCTCCAGCCAGCGGATGAGCTCCTGGCCCACCACGTCCTCCTTCTCGGCCTGCGCGCCATTCAGCGTCGATTCGCTCGTCGCGGGCTTGGCGCCGTTCGCAGGCTTCTGGGCACCGGTGGAAGCTACGGACGCAGCTCCCGACGCGCCAGACGCTGCTGAAGACGACGCGGGCGCGCCTGCAGCGGCGACGGGCGCCGCGGGCGGCATGGATTGGCTGCTCTCGCTCATGGCGGACTCCGGGCGGCGTAATGCGAGCGTGCTTGGCTGCGACCAGACTGAGTGACGGGGAGTCTCGCCGCCGGGGCGACCTTCGCGTCACCTTCGCGTCACCTTCACTTGATTGGGTTCTCCCGTCCCGTCTATTTTGAGCCAATCAGAGATGCGTGTCAAAAAAGTATCTTTGCGCCTGTATTGCAATGAGCATGTGGTGGCCGCGTGCTTATTGCGGCACAGTCAGTCGTGGCTATTGAGCCGGCGCTTGGAAGCTGGCAGCGGTACAAGAAGCGCCAGTCCGCCGCAAGGCAATGGATCGAGACCTACCGAGAATACGGCGCTAGCCGACCATCCGGCTGAGCACACTGAGCCTGGGGTTGGTAGACTGAGTAGCTTGCAGCAAGGTGACGACGACACTCGCCTGTTTTCAGCAAATGAATAAGATTAATGCACGTCGCAGAGGCAGCGCGCACACTCACACGTGCAATAAGCAGGCTCTGGAGTCAAGAGAGTGCGGTCGCCGCGACGGGATCGGTGAGTGCAGAGACCCAGCTTCCGTGCGGTCATCGCTGTCATCTCTTCCTTATCCTCCCCCCTTTGCTGGTGTCTAAGTCAGTGTTTCTTCGTCCCTGGGGAGCGCTATTCCCTTTGGAGACCGTCGACAGCATCAGTTCTCACGCTCGTCTTCGTCCATTCGGCAGCAGAGTTCGTGCAGGAGCGACAGTTTCCACTTGTCTGAGCGCCCACGCAACGCGACAAGCTCTCCAACGGTAGTCTTTTGACCCTTCATCGACCCCAGAAGTTCGCGCAAAGCTCGCTTCACCATGGTGTAGTGCCCCTGTGGCCAGGCCGTTTCACCGTTGAAAATCTGACACGTGAGTAGCGCGGGTAGCGGCAAGCCTGCGGCTGTTCTGGGGGCCCCGCCAACACGTAACAGCACCTTCCTCGTCCTGCACTGGGATCCCCCGGCAGTTACGGCAGCGCTGGCGAGCAACACATTCATAAACTGGCAGCCAGTAGCCCGTTGTGTTCCCAACAGCGCCAAAACCTCGTCTGCTTCGTGCGGTGCCAGCAATAGAATGTCACCATTGCTGAATAGCAACAGCGCATCAATCATGCGCACGACCTCGCTCAGACAACCAGCATCCGAGTGCACTTTCACGGCCCGTATAAAGTTCCTGCTGGCATACACGCTCGCTCGTTTCCAGTCGAAGTCCCCCATTCTTGTGGCCCATGACTTTCTGCACGAACCGTCCGAGGATTTCAAAGGCCACCCTACCGGGGAGATCCCCCACCGATTCAGCACGAAGCACTTGCGAGTAGTCCCACTCGACCTTAGAATCTGGCAGCCTCTTGAACACTTCGTTGTTACGCTCGCGCTCTGCCTGTTCTTCCTTTTGCACCTCGTGCACCTCGTGCTCACATTCGTCCATGTGCAACGCCGCCAGCACCTCTTTGTCCAGCCCGTAGAGTTGTCCCATCTTGCAGATTTCACTGAAGGCCTCTTCCATATCGACGTCGTCGCCAAAATTGCCCGGACGCCTTCGAGCTTATGACCGCCGAAAGCTTCTCGGACATGTGTTTCACCGCATAGAGACCCTCAAGGGAGCAATCCTCCGCAATGATCGCTGCTTTCGACGACTTGACCGCTTTCTCGAACTGAAGACCACTCGAAGCCCATTCGAGCAGCCCATAGGTGGCCTCTTCGTTCGTATTGCTGATGATCCAGTTCATCACATCGATCATAGAGACTTGCGACACATCTCGGTGCCCGCTTGAGCGCAGAAGACTCGCCCTGACGTCGCTGAAACCCGCGATCCACAGCGTCTGGTTGCACCCCAACTGCCGCATCCGACCCGCTCCTTGCACCAGCTTGTCTCTCGTCATCTTTGGACCCCATGTCAGCACGGCGGTGGCATCCGGAGGAAGCCGCATGTCCGAACACGAGCTTCGTCGAAAATTACAAACGTGTCCTTCTCCAGAGCTGGGGACTCCGCCAGGCGAGCAACGCCACGCGTCT
This sequence comes from Halophytophthora polymorphica, assembly GCA_023338205.1. NCBI lineage: Eukaryota > Oomycota > Peronosporomycetes > Peronosporales > Peronosporaceae > Halophytophthora > Halophytophthora polymorphica. The sequence continues at coordinate 31,164 of JAADYJ010000090.1, read as the reverse complement.
CCTTCTGCAGAACCACCCAGCAATCGATCTGCGGCCCAATGTCGTAATATGAGACGCCAGCGAAGCCCAAGCCGTCCAGATTCAGAAGCAAGCTCGCAGCATCATGACTATCAACCCCAGCAAGAAGTGCTTCAGTATCGACCAGCGCTTGGGCGCCCTTGATCAAAGCGAATCGAAGTACCGACTGCCATGGGAGTTCGTTCGGCTGGTCGAAGGAAACCACGGCAAAGTCCTTCGTCACCTTCAGCAGCTGGTCGATCATTCTTCCGTTCATTCCTTGCAGGGAAGGGTCCTTCGGCTCGCGCTGGGAGACAGCCAACGGCAGCAGCCGCTGAGTATCATTTGTGCCGGAGAAGCTAATGCATCTCCCGCTCGCCGCCAGATCCCAAGCCGTTCGAATCAGCCGGTGCGAGAATTGATGCGTGTCTGCGGGGAAAACGCACGCGATCAGGTAGAAATTGATCGCTTCCATGGAGTACTGGTAAACCCGTCAGAGAAGGTCAAGCTGACGGGCGTTCGTCAATGAGATGCTGCGCACATTTTCCAGCGGGGCACTGTCTTCATCGTCCAAGCCGCTCTTGACTCCGTTGAACCACTGCTCATACCACGTCGTTTGCTCCCACAAGTCCAACCGCAGCAACGTCGCGAAGGCTGTCTTGGCCTCTTCAGCGCGCAGCCCAGCGTGGTAGTATCCAAGCAACGTGAGAGCGATGCCAGCGTCCAGGTGGCTGAGCTCGGAGCGCTCGGAGGGCAAGTCAGCCGCACAAAAGGGAATGGCCATCCGCTTTCGGCGAGCGCCAGGATTTGGAAGACCATACCCCACTCGATAGCGCTTTTTCAAGCAGTGTTCCAAAACCCAAACGCGACGAAGCCTCGCAGGGACAGAAGCTGCTGCCTGTGCGAATCGCAGAGCGCCTTGAGATCTCGCGTCACGTCGTCAAAGCTCAACGTCCGACCGGTCATGGCCTATGCAAGCTACGGGCGAGCCCGCTCGAGCCTCGTGTTCTGCATCCACATCACCTCGAACGTCGCATGGTCAATCAGATCAAGTACCACAACTAGGTGCAACGGCATGCGTTCGTCGCCCAGCTGGTCGGTCAAACAGCTCAAGTTCACGCCGTTGAATGTTCCCCAAGCGGCTCGAAATTTGAGAGTTGGCGCCGAATCCGCAGCGGGAACACAGTATCTTGCCAACGCGTATGTACACCTGTTTCAGCCACGAGGACCCGAAGCAGTGACTCAGCATCCAGTCAGCGCTCGGGCCAGCTCGGCAGATTGGGAGGCTCCCCAACAGCATACACCAAGCGGTACTTGTGATGCAACAGCGCGTCGCACTTGTCTATCACGTCGATATACTGCTGGTTGTCCAGGATCTAGTCGAGCGTAGCTACGAGCTATGCATTCTCATATCCCTCTGCATTCATGCACCCCAACCGTTTGAGTTCCAACGGCATGCGGTGCTCGGGAGACACGCTTTACAATCCACCAGACGTCTTGGCATCCTCCAGGGCTTCTTGCATCAACTCCAGTTCAGTCAGCTGAATCTCGATCTTGCGGTGGAACGGTTGTTCGAAGAGAACTAAACCGGCCGTGGTGGCCAACACGTGCAGCTGAAGGAAGTCGCGCGCTTCACTCAGCAGCGACCTGAGAAAGAGGGCTCGGACAATCCGACCACTTGACCTCTGGCTGCAAAAGCAGAGGAACAGCATGGGTAGGATGACGCGCGTCTTCCCTCGTCCCATGTTCAGTTAGCACACAGTTCCAGGGTTCTGGATCAGATATTCCGCAAAGTCAAACTGCTCGCCCCGGATTTGAATTCCTCCTTCAACTTCAAATGCCAGCCAGAACGGGTACTCCTCCGCTTTCCAGACTCGACAACATTTGAGCTCTTCGACGCACTGGGAGACGGAGGCATCAACTCCACGCTTCGCGTTGTTCACCAACCGAATCAGTTTGTCTTCGAAAACGCACAGCTCCATGAAACGCAGCGCACCCACTTTGAATCGATCCATCCCCTTCCAGTTCAGCATTGGCACCAGCATGTGCAGCGTCTCCTCGTCGATGATACACCGTAGAACGACGGCAGGCGTCAACTCTGGAACGAAGTTGACCAGTTTGAGAAGACGCGTACCTGTGTCTGACGTAGCCTTGTCGTAGCTGTCGTAGAGGTGCTTTTCCATGGCTTGCCGGTTGGACTGCACCTCCTCGAGGAACCGCGAGAAGGCCTTCAGCAGCTTGCTGGGAGATGCGATCAACTCTGGCTTCGCACTGGATTGGTAAGCATCCCAACTCTCCTGGAGTTCTCGAATCATCTCTGCGCCCATTGCGCTCACGCCGTCGTGGGTCAAAGCCAGGGGGAGGGGACAATGTCGTTGTGCGGTTGGTTGTTGCTCCAGTCCAGAAAGAGAGCCAAATTCTTCTCAAACTCTTGGATGTAGCCGCGAGACAAAGGTGCAGGTTCCAAATCCACCGCGTCAGATACGCTGTCGATGGCTGGAACGGTCACAATCCGAGCAACCATGCGCTCTTCTAGGTCACCTAAGTGCACGCGAAGTCGGTTTCAGCGAGTCTCCTACGTCCGCACACATTCGTACTCAGTCTGCCCGTTCCTAGAGCTCAACAATCTGTCCTTGGTCAGCGCATCATCGAACAAAAACGACTGACGCTCAGCTCACCACTGCAACGACACGGCCATGATCTTGAGCGCCGGTTCACGATAACCAAACGCGTGGACGCTGGATAGTGCCAGTTTTTCCTCCTCCAGAAGCGACTTCCCGCAGAAAGACGATCGCAGCATCCCCAAAGCGGGCTCTGAGCTTGTCATCCGTAGCCGTTTGGAAGGAAATCTGGCTTCCGCTGCCGTGTAGATTGCTGCCAGCGGCAGCCTCCCGGCGACCGTCTCCGCAACGAAAGCGTTCAAGCGCCAGTGCTCCTCGTAGCAAACAAACCCGATGCTGCAGCGTGTTTCCTCCATGGTGTGCGCATGCACCATGCCGCCCGGACCTTCCACCACGTTTCCAGCTGGAACCAGCATTCGAAGCTTCGCCGATGTGTCTGCTGCGTCGCGCAGGACCAAGAGGAGGTAGTTGGTAAAGCGCGGCAGGACGTCATCCAGCTGCTGGTTCTGAGCCAAAAAGTAGCCCTTCAACTCCAGTGATTCCAGCTGGTTACCACTGTTGAGGGTGAAATGAGGCCAAGGCGCGGCAGCTCGACTTGAATGATACCATCGGGCTCGCGCGGTGCGTGAATGTAGTTACTCGTCTCAAATTTCGCCAGAACTTGACGCACCCTGGGCTGCACCTTCACAAACGTGCGATAGCTCTCCACCCGCGCCAAAATATGGGGATACGACAACTCCGTGTCGCTTGGGGATACTTGAACACACCGTGACTCACAGCCACCCGCCTGCTGCTCTGGTTTCCCAAACAGCACCACAAAGTGGATTCGTTTGGGGTGTGAGCGAGGTCGTACCAACACGCACTTCTTCTTCACCCAGTACCAGTGCGAGTGCGAGCTAAGAAGCCGGCTGGGGTATTCGCAAGCGAAAATCTCCACCCAGTCATCTTGACAGAGTTGGAGTCGTATCTGCGTGTCTCCATAATCCCCGAGGAAAACCTCTTCGACAAACAGACCGCTCTTGATACTCGCGAACTCGTAGTACCACCGTTGCTGGCCTTGATCAGTCGTAACATGGAGCCACGATCGTTGACTTTGAAGTCGGCATCCCCGAACAAGTTCTTGAAACGTTCATCTTCACGAATATCAGCGGGCAGGCTGCTTGGCTTGCATCCGTTGGTAAGCACGCTTCGGGTGAACAAGTTGATGGCGTAGTGTGTCCGCGTAGCCTTACGATAGGCATCAAAGCACCCCGACTGCGCAGTGCTCGTTGTCCACGACAAGCTGCATGCCGCGTTCTTGTTCACCAGGCGCATCAACGTCGTCAGCGTGGTTTCCAGCGCTGGGATGATCCACAATATAACCCGATACCTCTGTACTGTGCTGTGCCATGGTCTCGTAGACATGCATCTCGGCTTCACCGAGCTCCGCCTCAAACTCACCACTTCTGTCAGCAAACAGCAGTTCGTTCCTAAACAGCACGACGGTCTCACACACTGAAACGATGCGATCATGCTCCAGAGCTCCCACCGTGTAGGAAATAAGCCCTTGACATAGCATCGCACAATATTCTGTGCGTTTCCGAGGCTCCGCAGACGCCAACGGCGAGCTCTTGCGTGCGTCCATTGTCTTGAACACCAACTTCTCCACCATATCCCTCAACTTCTGCTCGATTGACTTGGCATCGGTCGAAAATTGGCTAGCGTAGTTGGCCAACTCGCTTAGTAGTGGGATAAACTCGTATTCGCGCGGCCCAACTTCACCACGGCGAGGAGCGTTGCACATAAGTGTTTTAGCCCACCGTCTCAAGACCATTTTTCCTGAGAAACATAAGTTTCGCATCGCCTGTGAACAGGCCAACTTGGTAGAACAACTTCCACACAAGAATGCTCACACATGGGTGGGACCACTGCAGCGCGTCCTCCACCAACGCGCACACCAGTCTCCAGATTTGATGGTAGGGGAAAGTGCGGAGAGACGCGAGCGTGATGAACCCGGTTTGTCAAAGGCCTTGGGCTGGTGGGCGAGTCCGGAGTACGCGATATTTCCTCGCGCCGCACCTCCAGGGTACCCCATTACCCACTGGAGGTCGCTGAATTCCGTCGGGAGCTGCTCTGTCAAATGCTCGACCGATGTTGCGCGTTTGATGTTGAACGAATTCGCATGCACACCCTGAGATATTTCCCACGTCATGTAGGCTCCTGTGGCCCCCGGATACTAGATGCTGTGGGCCTTGAGTCTCTCGGTGGACTCAAGTCGGTCGATCGTTCTCGGCCCGAATCTCTCGGGAACGGTGAGGTGGGTTGAGCTCACTCCGATGGAGGTTTCTTGTGTCTGAAAGGTTCTTAGCGCGCACTTCGTTTTGCGATGGTACCTCAAGTGGTACGATCGCCACGATACATTCACTTCACCATGTCCATCCGAAGCCCCACTTTGCGATTCAGGTCCGAGGGCACTTTGGGCCAGGAAACACAGGTCTGCCAGCACTTCAATATCACGTGGCATCTTCAGGAAAAGCAGGATCAGCAAAGCGTCGTCTCATTTCCGAGGCAGCGGGCTGGCGAGGCATCGTGGCATGCCCAGTTCTTTCCGCAGCTCATGCTCCTTTGTATCAATCGCCTTCCTCAACTGCAAGATCGTTTTAGCGTTGATGATCAACCGGCTGAAGTCACTTGGCTGTGCTCCCGACGGCAAGATGCCCAACTGTTGCTGCTGCTCGAGCTTGGACAGCTGTTTGTGCGACACCAAGTCATTTTCCAGCCGTGTTATGTCCAGCCGCAACTTCTTCGCAAAACGTTTTCGGATCAGCACCTGCTCCCACTACCATGACGCAAATCTCTTCAGGTCTTCCACTTTCGCCTCGAAACGAGGTGAAGTCGCGGTCACTTTCAGCGTGGTCGCGTGCAAACCGCATCGTCGGCTCCTGGTAGTTCAGATGGAAGAGCGGCGGCCGTCCGTCAGCGTTTCAGTATCGAAGATACCGCACGACCGCAACAGCGCATTTGTGGCCATTTCCTTGCTCAGTACCACCACGTCAAGGTTCTTCCACTCCAGCGCAATCCCGCAGTAGTCGAACAGAGCCTCAAACTCCGCGCACTGCTGGTGGACGAGGCAGAAGGCGATCCGCCGCACCAACACCTCTCGACTGCGCTGGGGCATGTCCAACCACTCTTGAGCCATTCCCCCCAACCAGACACGATCGCGAGTAGCGCCGCATGCTTGAAGGAGACACTTTCCCCATTCACCGCGCAGTGCAGTCAACCGGGATGCAATACGGCACAGCTCCTTCTCCATGGTGCGGAGGACCAAGATGTGCTTGTATGGAGACGTCGACTCACATCTGGAGGCTTGCAACCGACCGCTCACCCTTGCCAAGGAACTTCCAGGCCACCAGTTCCGATAGAGCCTTGCGGTGTACCTCATCAACGTCGCAGGGCAGCGTTGCTACATTTAAATCACCAGGAGGTCGAACCACCATGCACGGTAGGGCCCGAGCCCAATCTCGAAAGGCTGTGGTGTCAGCCAAAGCATATGCTGACGCATGAGAGGCATTGATGTCATCGACAACGCTGTCGAGCTTCCTGCGCACTGACATGCACCGCGTGAGCAAAGGGACAATGAGTATCCTTGCTCACGCAGCTCGACAGGCGCGCAGGACTACAGCCTGCAAGGCCGAACAGTGCTTGACGATTGACGAGCACCTGTTTCTCGTCGAATGATCGGTGATTTCTACTCCGCTAGAGCGCGGAGGAGCTACAGTAGCCCGAACTGCACCCTCAACAAGGTGCAGCTCGAACTCTACCACGGTTTTGTTGAAAAGCCCCCGTCTCCGACGAACGCTCCGTTGCAGTGCTGTTTGCACTAATCCTCAGCAGGTAGAGCGAGCGCATACTGCCGAGGAGCACCCGCATTGCGCAGCCGCGGTTGGAACAAAGTTCCCCATTTTCCCTTCACCTTGCGTATTACGCTCTGCACCACCGATGCTACGTACTCCGGAGTGCGAGGACACTTGAGTTCTTCGCCCGTCGAGTTCCGCTTCGTTCCCCTGCTGCTCTTGGCAATCCCCTTCTTCACGTCTTCCAGGAACAGGGATATCTTGCTCGACGGAACCACTCCGCAGTCTTGAACGCTGCCGCTCGTGGGAACGACGGTGTGAACGCACTTGTCCCCTACTAGAAAGTGTAGCGCTTGTTCCGAACCGCTCACGAAGACCAACTTGACCTCGGTGGAGACTGGGCTCAGCATTTGCAACTGCAACGCGCACCTGAACACAGGGAACCACGGTGCACACCGCGCGTCGCCGCTCTTGGGGTCACGTGGCGAACCGAACAGCTCTTTGCAGCCTTCATGAAGAACTTGGAACTCGTCGCTTGAGAAGGAGTTCGTCAGGGTGCCGTTGTCACCGAAGACCTGGTCGTCAGGCGCGCGACCGAGTCGGGTCTCCACGGGGCGAATTGTCGACAGGAAAGCCTTAAACAGCCACCAGCGCTAGGCATGTCGCCTCGTCCTGCGAAAAGCTTGGGGTGCGGTTCTTGAACCGGAAGACCTCATTCAGTAGTACGTCAGGGCGCCAGTATTTATCTGGAGGAACACCAACGGTTGAATCCCCTCCCTTCAATTCATCTATGCAGGCACCCCACCTTCTAACGGTGAGGTATCTGCTTGTTTGCCGAGATGAATTGAACTGAGAGGGTTCCCGTTGGTGTTCCTCCAAAGAAACACTGGCTTGCCAGCCAGGAAGGGCGTTGAATCACGAGAAGGAAAACCCGGCGCCTAGCGTATTTCGCTGCGACCAACAGTTGCATCTCCCTTTCGACTGCAGGTGACGATCGACTTTGTAGCTTCTTGCCTACAGACCGAGTTGCGTGTTGTGCGCTCCAAGCAAAAACGAGGTGGCACGGGTGTGCATGCTGGATCAATCGCTGAGCTATAGATGGATCCGTAGTTGGGTTACAAGTGGTCAGGCGAAGGAGTACAAAGGGAGGCATCTCGACTATTGACCTGGGCACGTACACACGCGGTATCCCGAGGCGGGACTCCCGGAAGGACGCGTCCGCTCCCTTCCAGACGAGGAACGGGTTGACTTGCAATCTGTGAGCCCTTGAAAGTGCTGCTCTGCTGTCTGCAGACCGAAGTGCTTGGATCCGTCGTGATCGTCCAAACAACTAGGTGGTGGTGTGTGCCTTGGGCATACGGCGCGGGTTGTCCAGCGAGATGTGCTGCAGACGCACGCAGCCCAGGATAACCTCGGGCAGCTCTTCTTCGGACTGCGCCTCGAGCAGGAAGGCCATGTCCACGACGAGGGACTTGGTGACGCCCTGCACCATGCCCACGACCGTGTTGGCCACCGAGTTGGACGAGATATCCACGTCCACCTCGAAGTAGTTCTCACCGCGGTAGTACGGACACTTGAGCTTGTTGCCAAGCAGCGTCGGCTTGGAGCCCACGCTCTGTTTGATGATGAAGCTTCCCTCCACGACGGTCGGGATGAGCTTGAAGCGCGAGTTGCGGAACTGGTCGTCGCCGTCGAAAAAGTCGTTCAGCAGCTCTGAGAAGGGCGAGCCGTCCTCGAACACGTTGTCACGCGCCGGTTGGAAGTAGAAGATCATGCTCATGTTCTCCGGGCCCGGGATGATCATGTTGACGACAAAGGTGAACTTGCTGCTCGCGAGCGCCACACTGTCCGGTCGAGACGAGAGGTGGTACCGCTCCGACGCACTCTCGAAGCTCAGTAGATCCACACCCGCCACATGGAACATGGCCGGCGACGACGGGATCTTCTTGCGGTCCGTCAGGTAGTTGTGGCCACGCACACTGAAGAGGGACGCGTCAGGCTCGGCCCACATGGCCTCGGGCATGCTGGTCTGCAGCTTCTGCACCCCCAGGACGATCCCCATGGAGTCCACGCTCGTGCGTGGCATGTCATCGTCATCAGCCTCGAAGCCTTCCGTTCCAGTACCGACACCGCCCGCTGTAGCCGACGATACGGCCACATTGGGCGTGATAAAGTCGCCGCCGCTCATCTCATCCCGGATGCCAATCACGCCGCGCAGCATGGGCATGACCAGGTCCACGTCCATGCCGAGCTGGTGATAGATCCGCGACCAGCCTCCCGGGTCATAGCGCAATACATACGTCACCAAGGTGCGAATGGCGCCACTGGGCACGCGCTGCGGAGCGATGACGAAGCCGCCGCCCATGAGGTTGGCACGCACGTAGTTGTGACGCACGCGGCACTCCGGGTGGTCGATGCTCTGGTACATGACAAAGTACGAGCCGTCCTCTTCGCGCCGCCAGTAGCGCATGAGCACGAGGTCTCGCGCCTTCTGCCAGAGCGGCCAGAGGTAAGTAGGTCGCTGCGTGGCGTACACAATGTCGGCGTGGTCGTCCAGCTGCTGCACGACGCGCATGGAGGCCGTGCTCGGATCCCAGCGCTGGAAGCGCTTGGAGTTCATGATGAGTCGGAAGACCTCGGTCGGCGAGCCATGCACGACCTGCGAGACGCGGAAGCTCGGGATCTCGGCCGCTTGCGTGGGCGTGACGGCCACACAGCACACGGCCACGGCCGCCGCCGCCATGAGGAAGCTCAGCAGCATGTTGCTTGCGAACGAGTACATGATACTGAAGGACAGCACAGCGCCCACACTGGCCGAGAAGACCAGACCGTTGGTGGTGGCGGCGCGTTGGGCATAGAGGTTGGCAGCCACGTTGGGGCCCAGCGGACACTCTTGCATGATCCGCAGCCCTTCCTCCACGCGCGCGAGCCACCAGGCCTGCTCGGCCTTGACGTTGTCGGCGTCCAGGTTGAAGAGCGAGACCGTGTCCTCGTCCGCCTTGAGCATGCGCGGCACGTGCGTGGGCGTGGGGAAGATCTCGGCGTCCGTCTTGAGCTTGCGCTGGTGCAGCACCAGCTCGCGCAGCGAGCGCACGGCATTCTCCAGCGCCTTCTTCCAGTCCTTGGCATTCTGCTCGCTCTTGGCGCCCAGGTCCAGGAAGCGGTCCTTCTTGTACGACTTCTCGCCGCTGCTGCCTTCCCCCACGGCGAACGTGATGCGGAACATCCACACGGGCCCGTGGTGCTTGTGCTTCTCCTCCGAGTTGAACACGGGGCTCACCAAGCAGCCGTCCGTGAGCACGTACGTGCCGCGCGGCGCCGGGTCTCCGCGCCTGCGGTAGTAGCGCAGTTGGTTCCCATCCAGCAAGAAGTACCGGTCCACTGTGCAGGAGTCGAGCAAGTCAAACGCCATGAGTGCATCGTCAAGATCGCGTCGAAACGCAACTTCTAGAGCAGCTACAGACGCGCGGGGACCCGCAGCACGTACGCCAGATGAGATTCATGTGGTCTCGCCGCTTGGTGAGCCAGCCCTCCATGCTTGCGAGCGGCTGGGGCGGCGGCCTGCGCGGCGGCGACGTCGAGGAAGAGCTTGGGTAATCGACCACTCGCTCCCTAGGCGACTCGGATTATGGAGCTGTCGTACGGGGAGAATGAGACCTACGCGCGTTGTGATTGGCTCGTCCGATCTCAGTTTGCGACAAACAGGACATTTTCTCACAAGCCTCAGAACGCGATCGGATTCGACGAAAAGCACAGGGAAAATGAATTCGGACCAATCCGATCGCGACGAATGGATTGCGAGCACTCGACCGACTGACTTGACACGCATCAAAACGACAGCTCCGGGTCGGAAGGTGCGTGTGCTCTCCGTCTGGGCTCTCTCGTCCCCGTGGCGCTCGCTGCAACCGCCGCAGCGTCTTCCCCTCCGACGCGTTGCGTTGAAGTGGGCCTGGCGCTCGTGGCGTCGTGTTCCGCTGTCTACAGGCCCATCCAGCCAGTGTACCAGCGGTTCTTGAACGTGTAGGCAGCCGTCATCTGGCGGTACAGGAAGATGAAACCGAGCATGCACCCCACGACGGCCACGGAGCGCACCGCCGGGTTGTGCACGTAGATGGCCCACTGCGAGAGCAGGATCATGAAGATGGCGGCCGACACGTCGAAGCCGCCCACAATGAGCCCCTCGTACACGTACTGCTGCCGGCCCTGCGGGTGGAAGTACTGGATGTTGCCGCGACGGTCCGCCGAGTAGGCCGGCGGGTCGCGGATGATGCAGTAGACCATGCCCGAGACCGAGAGCCCGTAGAAGATGAGCGAGACCGTCATCCACAGCTGCTTACGGCGCAGCTTGGCCAGCACCAGGTCCAGGTTCTCCAGCACCACCTTGGCGATCACCGCCACGGACACCAGGAACGCCACGCCCAGCGCGTACAGGAAGGCCTTGGAGCGCTGAATCTCGAACTGTAGGCCAGGACCACGAGGTAATAAAGCAGTAGACGTTAGACAAGTGTGTGCGAGGGACGTGTCGTCTGGAAATGGGGATGGATGCCGCTAGGGAACGTACGTCAAAGCCCGTACGCTGCTTGACAAAGGCCACCATGGCCTCGGCCTCCTTGCCCTGCGAGTACACGTTGTACATGTTGTGCAGCGGCACCTTCTGCTTCCTGGCCACATTGTCGCCAGCGTCCTCCGACTGGTCCGGCGCGATGTACATGAGGTGCGGTGCCGACGTGAACTCGTACTACAGGCGTGTCCGCCGCATTCCACCACCACGATAGCAGCACAACCGGTTAGCACCTCACACACGGAAGCAGTCAGAGCAGCCAGCATGACACGATGCACTCAGAAGGCCTTACAATGCCAAATATGTCCTGCGCCTTCTCAAAGTCCACGACGCCGAAGAAGACCTCGAGGCCGTCGCGCGTGTCCACCTTCACCTGCTTGGCCGCCTCGTACGACTCGGCCAGCGTCGTGAACTCGGGCGACACTTGGCTGCAACACACAGACGTACAGTCCCCCACCATAGCGACAACCATGCACACACACACACACGTAAGCACACGTGCGCAATACACGGTCTCCCATGGCGACAACAACGACAAGCAAACAAGTCCTGGAGTCGAGCAGCGGTACGTACGTGCAGGTCTCGCACTTGTACTTGGCGGCGGAGGCCGTGAAGAGCATGACCACGTGGTACGGACGGTCCGGGCGCAGCACGTAGCGCTCGTACAGCTCGCTGTTCATGGGCACCACGCCGTCGCGCACGCGGCCGTGCAGCTGCGCCAGCTTCTCGTTCCCGCGGAGCGGCGAGTCCGCCGCCCGCGATCTCTTCTTGGCCTGCACGCCCTCGCCCATCCAGCTCACGGCCAGCAGCAGTGCCGCGGCGGCCAGCGCCAGCGCCAGGAAGCGCGGGAGGCCTCCACGTCGACGTGCCATTTTCGCTTGCTTCGTTCCCGGACTATCGCCCTCCACGTGTAAGATCGGAGCTCGAAATGGGGCCAGGGCGGAGCGGCAGTCCCCGGGTTCGGGCTCGGGAGCCTAAACGCAGGATTTTGACCAATAGTGCGGTTGCATTGCTGGGCTTTCGGAAGCTTTGACCGGGCTGAATGGACCAATGTGATTGTGATGACTGTGATCGTTGCACTCTAAAGGTCGTGAGGGACGGTACCATCAGGACACATTTGTTTCACGGACTTGAAGCGGCTCTTTTCAGCCAGTGAAGGACAGCCCTTCCTCAGGGATCAGTGTGGCATCCTTCTTTTTAACCAATCATCGCTAGCTAAAAATGCAGTACATATCTCCCAATAGAATATCGTCCTAAATTGGTTTTAGCGAATCCGCGTGCATGGAGTCCGTTTCACCTTCGGGTGACCAGCATCCGCTCGAAGAGCGTGCTAAATGCTCCACCACGATGATACAAGCCGTAGCCCAGCAGCCATGACACCTTGCCACTATCGCAGCGGTGTATTCGTCTTTACTCTTCGCGCCCGTGGGAGACCTCCAACCAGGTTGCAGTGCATAAGAGCGCGTGGTTGCATGGCTCAGCGATTGGAGCTGCAGTATTTCACGCACCCAACGGAGACTCGCTTATGGCTGGAACAACGAAGCAAAATACTTCGCAGTGCAAACAGTAGTAGGCATCGGTGGGGCAAAAACCTCGATGTCATGTTCAATCACGCGCATAATCCTAGCCGGATGTCGAGCCGACGCTGCAATGATCGCGGGAGAAAGGTGGACAATACCGCTGAGTTCACTCGCAGCACTGCGTCGCTGCACTCGAACAGCAACTGCTGGAGCGCCATCCTCGCCGCCCACTGCGTCTTCCCATCGGGATGCAACGCCATACACTCGCAGAGAGACTCGGCCACTCGGAGAAAGAGCTCCGGACGAGTCTCCCACAAGCGATGACTGGTCAGAGGCAGGTCCAGCAGCAAGCTCACAATGTCGAGACAACTGCGCCCGTCGTGGCTGCGACGCTCAAAGGTGTCGAACACGTTTTGAGTCGCGAGCGCAAGCACTTCTTCGTCACGATTTTCTCTGGATGGCAGTAGCGCGTTCATGAACACACCGAGGAACTGGAAAATGTGCGGGAACATGTGCGACGGCGCCTCGTCCAAGTCGATCTCGAGATCCCCGAGCAGCAGCTTTTTTTGCTCCACAAGGAGCTTCCCAAGGTAATCAGCTACCGAGCCATCAGCAAAGAAGCAAGACGCTCTGCTACCCGATTGTTGGGGCCTGTGGACGTGCTCAACACCGGCGGTATAGGCCTGCTCGAGTCTGGTTCGCGTTGCAGTCATTTCGTCTTGGATCCGTTCTCGAGTGCTGAGCCCCACCGCCTCCACAAAACCACCGAGTTCCTCCCCCATCTGAAGCCGAATCCACGTATTTCTCCCAGGGAAGACCATTTGTGCTGCGCAATGCTCTAGCAACGTCCGGAAAAGCAGCGGCTTGAGTTGCAGCGACCAACGCAACCGTACAAGAACCTCTTCCGCCTCCAGAAGATGCTCAGGGCCGTTCTTCCGCGTCTTGAGCACCAGTCCGTGGAGTTTCGCAGCGCAAAGTGCCGCGGACGGTGCGAGCTCTTCCGCGTGCAGCCACAGGAAGTCCAGCAGTGCTTGAACGGTCTCAAGCGGCTGCAATGCGACTGTAGCCATTTTGTCAACTACGCTGTCGTTCTTGGAACTGGGAGAGGCCTCCAGACTGTTCTCCAGTATCTCCAGGAAGCGGAGCAACGTGCGCTTTAGCGTTCGCTCAGACTCCTTCGCCGCCGCCACAAACAGCGCGTGTCGCCATCGCAGCTTCGTTTCCAGGTCGCGCGTCGAGCAGATGCGCGTCAGATGGCTACGCTCGACCCACTCGAGCAGCCACCGCCGGAAGGATACGCTTGTTGGGGTACGCAGTACCCACCGGCGCGCCACGTGATCGGTTTCCACAGGGTTTGCAGCCTCGCAGTAACCCAAAAGGGCTTCAATTTGGGCAGACACAGCGCTGTAATCGGGTAGCAACGGTAGGACGGCTTCCACCGCGGCCAACAGCTCCGCCGACGGCGGGCCTTGCGCTGTGGCTTCACAGGATTCCTGCGTGCACGGCGCGCCTGGAAGCGCACTACGCGCTGCGACGCCATTGCTGAGCGCTGAAGCCCACGCCTGGGGCGTCTTCAGCTCCGCCCGCAGCGTCAGCAGCTCCATCAGCGTCGGCTTCCGCATCCTCTTCGTCTGGTGGCCAGGCTTGTTCTCAAAATGTTACGCCAAGGTTACGACGTAACCATATTGGTACCATGTGCCATGTTTGCGTCGACGAGGTGCCGAAGTGCACCTTTGCGTTGACTCGCAAGCTGGAAGGCGAGCGAACATGGTGCCGTCGCCCGAGACGTCGGCGGCCGCCAGCGTGCACGGCGTCCTGTCCACAGGGGCAAAGCCCCAGCTACCGAGTGTGCAAGAACTGGAGTTGGCGCACGTGCTCGTGGTGTTCCGGCACGGAGATCGGTCGCCAATCACGCGCAAGATGAGCGCCAAGATGAGCATGACGGGCACCGAGACCAACTTTTGGATCTCGCGACTCGCCGACATGAGCGTCGTGAACGCGCTCAACAGCGGAACCAAGGTGGTGCGATACCACGATGGCAGCTGCCACGGAGCGGTAGACTGTCACAGCGCGCAATACGAGCTGCCGCCGCCGCCACAGCAGGGCGGACGCTGGCCCTGCGGCCAATTGACGGCCAAAGGCGTCGAGATGATGCGCGCCAAGGGCGAGGCGCTGCGCTACCGATACGCAGCTTTCTTGTGCAACGTGGACCCAATGCGCGACGTGCACGTGCAGTCCACCAACATCCGCCGCACTATCCGGTCGGCACAGAGTCTGCTCGCCGGGCTCTTCCCTGCCTACTTCCTCAACGTAGACGCTGGCAATCAGCTCGCAGCCAACGCCGCAGCACGCGAAGCCTCTGCGTCCGCCGTGCCCGAGAACAAGACGTTCCTAGACAAGATGCCAGCGCGACCGAGCGACTCGCTTGACGGCGTGCTTGTCATCCACGCGGACGACTCCAACAGCTTGGCACCGCAGCACTCGTATGAATTGTACAAGGATTTGGGCCGCATGTTGGCCGAGGAGCTGGACAAGCACGCGCCGCCAGGATTCGTCGAGGCTTCACAGCGGATCAGCGAGATCATCGGCACAGGCTCCAGCAAGCGCGTGGCGTGGACTGGATGTGTGTGCTGCCTACTCTATTTGCTGGCTGGGAGAAAGCGAGGAGCTAACTGTGTGTATGTGTGTGCTCTGGAACCAGTGCGAGAAGTGCTTGTGTGCCGCCAAGCGCACGGCTTGGCCTTCCCCGACGGCTTGAACGAGGAGCTCTTCGCGCAGATCTGCGACTATGATGCCTGGTTGTGGCACCACCTGTACGGCAAGCGCGACTTTTGCTACAGCAGCTTCAGCAGCGGCGTGCAGCGCGTGTATTCGCACCTGACCGCCGTCACCGAGGTCGGTTATCGACAAGCCGTAGTGGATTGGCTTGTAGCCTTCAACTAACCTGTTGCTGTCCATGCTGCGTGGCACTATGCTGCAGAGCAAGGCCGAGCACAAGTTCTCGCTGTTCTCGGCGCACGACAACTCGCTGGTGGCGCTGGTGGCGGCGCTGCAGCTGGAGGTGGCGCCCGTGATCCCACCCTACGGCGCCATGCTCACCTTCGAGGTGCTGCGCCACCGCGTCACGGGCGCGTTCTACCTGCGCGTGGCCTTCGAAGGCGTCGACGCGACCTTTGCGGGCCACGAGCACTCGGCGCTCTGTCCCTTCGCCGTCTTCCAGGACGCGGCGCAGAGCTTCCTGCAGCTCGATGACCGCGCCGTGGTCAAGGCTGCGCTTTGACGTCATGGCCCACCGAGTCGTCCAAGCGCACAGCTACTATCTCTCTCCAGGCCATAGCGGACTTGTCCTCACCTCCCCATTAGTATCCACGGCAAACGTTTAAAGAGGCCTGGTGTCGAATCTCGACACGCATTGACCGGCGCGTCATCATGGGGTCGCAATGGTCCACAGCTTCAACCACGTATCAGCCACCTCTACCCCTCCAGCCAATCTGCAACGCGCTTTGCAACTCGTAACGGAAGTCAACCGTATCGAAGAGTTGGGCCCGCAATCAAAAAGAGCTGCTCGATCAGTCTCAGTCTCGACCTCGAGCGAGCACCTTCGAGCTTCCTGCAGAGCATTCCTGCCACTCCGCCATGCCCGTGCCCGCCGCTCCGCCCTGCACCCCCGCTGGCAGCTCGCTGCAGCTGCGCCACGTGCTGCTGTTCCACCGCCACGGCGACCGCACGCCCGTGCTCACGGAGATCGGCACCAAAGTGGCCATGACGGACGAGGAGAAGGCCTTCTGGTGCTCCACGGTGGCGACGGACGAGCAGCGCGCGACGCTGGACCGCGTGGGCAAGGCCGTGGGGCGCGAGGCCTCGCAGCCGCCGGTCATCAGCCCCGCGCGTGAGGCGCGCTACCCCTGTGGGCTGCTCACGCAGAAGGGCGTGGAGCACATGACGGGCAAGGGACGCTCGTTGCGCAAGCGCTACGGCCACCTCGTGACGGCCAGTGACACCAAGATGAGCGCAGATAGCGTGTATGTGCTGTCCAGCAGCGTGCCACGCACCATCGAGTCGGTGCAGTGTCTGCTGCGCGGCATGTTCCACGAGGACGAGCAGCAGGCGGCCGCACTGCCCGTCTTCCACGTGCACACGTACGAGCACAATGTACTGGCGCCGCAGCACCCGCTGCAGGTTTTCAATGAGATTGAGAAGATCGTGGCGGACGATGTGGCGCGTCTGCGTGACCCGAAGGAGCGCGAAGCCACGGACAAGCTCGGCCTGCAGCTACGCGAGTGTCTGGGCGTACCGGAAGATCAGCCCATGCCCTGGACGGCCGTGCGCGACCTGCTCGTGACCCGCAAGGCTCACAACCGCGCGTTCCCGGACGGCATGGACGACGAGACGTACGACCAGGTGGTGGCCTACGACGCGTGGCTCTGGCATCGGCTGTACCAGCGCAAGTCGTTCTGCCATGGCGCCTTCAAGGACGGCGTGCAGGAGGTCTACGGCCACCTCAAAGCCGTAGTGGCGGACGACAAGCAGCACATGGCCAAGCTCTCCTTCTTCTCTGCGCACGACAACTCCATCGTGGCGCTCGTGAGCGCGCTGCAGCTCGAAATGGGCGGCAAATTGCCCGAGTACGGCACCGTCATGGCCTTTGAGGTCTACGAGGACACGACGTCGCACGCCTTCTTCCTCAAGGCGCTCTTGGAGGAAGACCCCATGACCTTCGCAGGCCACGAGCACGAGCCGCTCTGTCCGTTCGAGCACTTTGAGTCGCTGGCGCTCGACTTCCTGACTGTCAAGGCGTAGACACGAGCACTACAGAGTACAGCACGTCACAGGCGACAACGTCGGGTCTATCCGAGTCCTCTGGGAGATCGACACTACTCTTCAGGCGGCCTCGCCGTCCACGTGTTGTGTACGACCAGCGGACTCCGTGGAGTGAGGTCCTCGACGAGCTCCTCGGCGCTCGGCTTGCGCTTGTCCTTGGCGAGAATGTCCATATAGTCCGTGCCTTTGTACGTGGCGGATCTCCACCAGCCCTCCGGGTCCTTGTCGTCCTCCTTGTCGTCCTGCTGCTCCGCACTTTTCTCCGCGGCCGCCAGCTTACTCGCCAAGCCGCCGAGCTTCTTGCCACCCAGCAGCTTCTTCCTACGGAAGGCGCTGGCCACCAAGCCTCTCTTCCCATCCTTCCTGGCGCTTGTAGCGTCGAGGTCCGAGACGTTCTCGGCCGCAGCGGTGCCCCACCAAGTTGGTGGCGCCTGCCACCACTCGCTTGGGTATCTCGGCGCTTCTACTGGTGCGTCTTCCTTCGTCTCAGCCTTTGCACGCGCCAGTAACGACGTCGTCTTGCGCCTGGGGCGCTTCGCCTCGCCCTCATCGCTGGGCTTGGACCTCCAGAGCTCCATGTCCTTGGCCTCGATGGCCTTCTGTAGCGACTCAAAGCGCCAGAAGTCGCTCTCCACGTACAGCGCGCGCAGCAACTTGGGGGCTGTGGGCAAGACGCCATCGCGCATGAAGCGCAGGACGTGGCGGAAGAGCCACCAGTCCCGGTCCACGCGGAAGCAGCCGCGCTCCGACGCGCCCAGCGGCGAGTCGTCCAGCACGAGAGCCGCCAGTAGTGACGCCGGGTCTTTACGAGCAGTGGCAGTCGAGAGTTCAAAGAGCTGGCCGCCCACGTCCAGCGTCACTCGACGCTCGCTGGCTGCGGGGAAGACTGGCAAGCAGAACCAGTCCGAGGAGCGCGAGGCCTCGTAGCGCTCCCGCTCGGAGGCCAGCAGCGCGTGCTGGAGCAGCAGCTTGCGCTTCTCGCGTCGGATGAAGGCGCGCTGCTTGGCCACGCGCTCGTACTGCAGCTCGAGGTGCTGGCGCTTGGCGTCCACCACGGTGCGATGCAGCAGCGTCTGCTCCTCTTCCTGGGCTTGCACCGCTCGCTTCCACCGTGCGCGACCGTCTTCGTCGCGGAGGTTCGTCGTGAAGAGCGCGTCGACCGAGTCGGGGGCAGAACTAGCGCCCGCGCTTCGATGCGCGGCGGCGTGGCGCTGGCGGAAGCCCATGGCGACGACGTGCTCAGTGCTGCGTGGCTTGTACAGCCGCTCGACTGCGTGCGGGGAGCCTGGAAGGCAGTTGACGCGTGCGTGAAGCGTCGCGACTGCCGTTGGCGTGCTTTGTACTGGAAATGGCTACGGACGGAGGTTACGGCGCCAGGTACGGCCGCCAATGCAGTAGACAGAGGGCGTTGTGGCCCGGGAAGGCTTCGCGACGACTGCGTCTCGGCAGGACGGTGGTAATGAGACTAACATATAGACGGGAGCGCCTCGCCTCGCCTCCCAGTGCAGCCCACAGCACAAGCGACACACGCGGAGTTCCGACTGCATCATGTTCATATTGTGTCTTGGTGCAGCCTGCTTAATGCAGGAGCTTGGTGACTTTAGCTCTTGTGGGGGGGAATTCAACGGGAGAACGACGTACTTTGAGGCGAGGACGACCGCGTTGTCTCCGGTCTCCTCTCCGGACTGGAGCGACCTACAGCACCAGCCCAATGAGTCCTGCTAGCGCCGCGGAACTAGCAACGATACTGGTCATTGTGATCTTCCCCGCGCCACTGGTGTCGTCCGCCGTCGAAGCCGAAGCCGAAGTTGAAGCCGAGCTCACCTCGTCCACTGATCCGGACGCTAGCGATGTCGACGACGCAGTGGAGCTCGTAGGACACTCTCCATCCGACACGACTGCCAGCGACGCGTCGTCGCACTGCGCGTTGAGGAAGAGGCAGTCGTTGGCGTACGTGACGCCATCGGAGCCGCAGACCGGCATGTACTCCCTGGTGCACACGGTGCTGGAACAGTCTGTGCCCCCAACAGAGCCGGCCGCTGAAGGCTCCGAGGCGCTGCCGTCGGCGCTGGCGCCGCATTCTCCCGCGGATGCCATCGCCAGCGTCGCGTTCGTGCACTGCGCACGCTTGAACTCGCACTCGTTGCCGTACGTCTCGCCGTCGTCGCCGCACACGGGGTCGAAGATCGCAAGGCACGCGAACTCCTGCAAGCAACCGTCGGCCTCGCTCTCTCCGCTGGAGCCGGCGCTGCTGGTGTCGCCGCTGGAGCACTCGCCGCGCGCCACCACCGAGAGCGTCGCGTCCCCGGATTCGCACACGGCGCGGTCGAAGACGCAGTCGTTGCTGTATGTTTCTCCGTCCGACGCGCACAGCGGGTCGTACAGGTCGATGCAGGAGAAGGAGCAGTCCTGCTGCTGCTCCTGCGAGGCGGAGGAGCTGGCGGACTGCGCCGCCGCCGCCACCAGGGTCGCCGCGGCCGCGGCCGTGGCCAGCGCGAGCGTTGATGGCTTGAAGAGCTGCATGCTGCAAGGTGGTTGAGCTGGTCTCTGCTTGCCGGGTCCAATTGATCAATGAGAGCTCGACGGGTCGGAAATCACCTGGGTGAATGTATGGCACCGCGGTACGGCCATGTTGAGCCATCAACCCATACAAAGTGCAAGTCGTAGGTTGTCGCACCTGATTCGGTTTCCGCGTCGCTTGAAGCGTCGAATCGTTTCAACAGGGGTTTTGAAACCAATGGACCGCTCTATTTAGCATTATCCTGATACTAGACTTCATGAGTTAAGTTGCGGGATTCCTCCCAACATGCATTGGCCGAAATATGGTTCCAAATGCTTGTTTTAATTGGCTTATAATCTACCAAATTAAAGCTTATTGGCTGAAATACTGACAAGATCCGTTGTCGTTGAATTGGCTTTGTCTCCTCGCCAACAATCTACAACTAAATTTAGTCCCGCCTGGAGGCTTGCTTCGTTGCGAACTGCGGATGGAGTATCCGGCGGCTGCTTGGGGTGCTGGAGGAGGCTGACTGCGTTAGATAACAACGCGAAGGTGATGGCATCGAGCGTGGTGAGCGGTGCGGCGGAGATGCAGTGCTCGAATTGCAAGTGCGGTACATTGCTGTCGACTGACTTGCTGCATGTAATGCCCGATCCAGCAGGCGCCTCTAATCGCTAGCTAGCCATCTCCTAGCGCGGTAGGAGCCCCCGTGGGGATGCAGTGCTCGGATGTGCGTCACAAACGCTGGGGAATGGACTGCACCAACAAACAAGTTTTGAGATGTGGACGCATTGCACTATAAAGACGGCGACGTTGCTGCTCTTCCAGACATCAAGGAGATACATCCCTCCCCGAGAGCAGAGCCGCACGACCGTGATCGTCTAGGTAAAACGTGCATATTCTATCAATGAGAAATGGTCGTCTGACATTTATTCTCCAAGGTTACGAACTATATAAGCCTGCTAAAACAGGCGCGCGAGTGCTACTTGCACGCGCTGGGCTGCTTGGCCGAACTGGGCCGGCTCGAGAGGCACCAATGAGGATTTGATGGGTGGAGTTGAGTTTGAGTTCATGGCGAGGCTGGCCATATATTCTGCTGCTTAGTTGGTCCGTTACCGGGCGTTTATCCATGGTGTGGAATATTCGTGCGCTGATGCCGCAAAGTTGAGACTCCAGCAATGGTTTCGAGATCTGGATGGCTGCGTGGTGAATAGGAAAAGGGAATCGCGTATCGCCGTCACACGCACAGCACTTAGCTCGTCCAGGCTTTTCTTGCCTGAAAACAGGGACCAGGGTAGATTTCCTGTGGGCCTTGTCAGATGCATTGCTACGAAAGCTCTGTAGCCATTTCATTGGTCGGACCTCACTTTGCGTCCCGTTGATTGGCGCGTTCAGGCGCGCAATGCACCGTGCTAGTCGATGCGCTTCTCCTTGCGGGAGATGCCGTCACGCGCGAGGCCCTAGGCCCCGCATTCTCCCTGCCGTTCGACACTCTCAGCATGCCGCAGAGTCTCCGCGTGCTGCAGCTCTGCCTGCCAGTAGCCGTGGTCGTGCTGGTCGTGGCGGCCGATCTGCTACGCTCCTGGGACGCCATCGAGCTCACCTCTTCGAACGATGACTCGCCCGAACGCGTGCAGTACCTGGCGCTTTCTCCGTACGGTTACTGCGTGCACCACGTCAACGGCAGCTCCGAGTGCCGCTCATTCGTGAGTACACTCGTCCCTGACACGCGACGACCGGCCCAATCGCCCAGCACTGCCATTACTCGCGACCCGCTTCCCAACCTTCCACTCATTGATGCAAGCAGTCAAGGCGGCCAAGTCCTCCGCGAGGCGTTAGCGTGCTGGTGCCAAGCCCAAGGTGAGCTGTCCTGGGTCTCGCGTGGCGCGAAGAGCGTGGCCTGCCTCGTCATCTTGGAGATGTGCAAGTACACGACGGCGCTGTGGGCGTCCTTCGCGGCGATGGAAATCGGCCTCGGCTTCTCGGCTCTGGTCCTGCCCAGCGACTTGCCGGGCGTCAGTGCCTGCCGCGCGTTCATCAGCTATGGCAGCGCAGTGCTGGGGTTGCTGGTCGTGCTGGAGTGGTGGAGCTATAGCAGCGCGTACATTGACCGCGAGTATCTGGCTCACCTCGGGTTGTACTGGCACCACGGTGCGTCCTTCCACTTGGCGACGACGGCGCTCGTGCTGACACTGCTGAGCACGGCCGTCACGCTGCGTGGATCTGGGGACGGTGGCGCTCGAAACTACGCCCAGTTGCACGCTTTCTCACGAGACCAGCGTCGGCAGCACGACGCTCAGGACCCGCTGTCCTGTCCAGCCAACTACCTCGTCTAATATGCACCTTCACCCACACACGCGACTTCACGAAGCTTTGAAGCACAAATTCCACCCTTACTACCGCTGCAGACCTCCAACACTACTGATCTCGCCGCAGCTAATAGATCTCGGCCATGATGTTCACCACGAGCGCCGTCCAGCCCGAGAACGGGTGGCACCGCTGACCGCGACCGTAGCGCTGCTCCGCGTGGATGTCGCCGCTGTACTGCTCCCAAAGGTAGCCCGTGCGCTCGTACTCCCGGTAGATGTTGGCGATGACGTTGGCGCGCAACTCCGCATACGCCTGGGCGAACTCGTCGCGGAATGGACTGCCCGTCTCGGGCTGCGCGTAGTGGTGCAATGCGTCCAGCGCCAAGTAGTTGGCGTTCATCCAGATGGAGCCGCGCCAGTACGGGTTGTCCCCCACGGCATTCTCGCGCTCATAGAAGACGTCTTGCGTGGACAAGGAGCGCAGTCCAAAGGGCGACCACAGGTGCTTCGGGTCCGTGAGTTGCCGCAGCACCGCCCGCAGCTTGGGCGAGTCGGCCGGCAGCACCTTGAGCAGCAATGGGAACACGCTCACATAGCCAAAGTGCTGCACGTGCTGCAGTTTGGTCGTACCCGGTACGAAGACCTGCAGCATCTGGAGTCCGCCGCGACCGTCGCCCAACGGGAACATGTAGTTCGGGTGGCTGGGAGGACAGACCACTTGGCGCTCCTGCACCAACTCCAGCGGCGCCGCTGCGTCCACGACCTGGCCCTCGGCGTTGCGGCAACGCACAGCCACCTGATGCTCGATCACGCCGTCTTCGCTGTGGTCGCCCACGTCAAAGTACGCCTGCTTCTCGGCGTGCCAATGGTACTTGTCCAAGCCCGAGAAGAACCGCTGGCGGTTTGTCTGGAACTGCTTCGCCTCGGCGTCCAAGCCGATAAATTCGGCCAGCTGGGCCATCACTTCGCTCGAGCGGATCATCCAGGACAGCAAGTCCACGTGCATCTCGCGCTCGCTCGGGGAAGACGCGCGCGGGTAGTCGTCCAGACCCGAGGAGAGCGTGTTGGAGATCAACTTCCCGTCATTCGGGCGACGGCCGCGCCATCGGAAGCTCGCGCTTTGCGCATCGGCTTGGGGTCCTCGCTGTGTGGCCAGAAACCACTCGTGCCATTGCTCGAGGAACGGGAAAACCAGCCGCACGAAGCTGCGGAACTCCTGCTGGTCGTCCAGTCCCGCAGCTTGGTGCTGGCGGAGCATCTTCTCCAGCACCAGTAGCAGTGTCGGCGGGTTGGCGTGCTCAATGTGCTGCACGAGGAACTCGGCGGGCACACGGCGGCGCGCGTCCTGGCCCAGAATCTGCTCCCGTGCAATGTAGCCATCACTCTCCATCAGCCCAAGCCAGTGGGCGATCACGTCGCGCGAGATACTGTCGTCAAAGGCCGAGATGCCAAGCTGGTGGAAGCCTTCGTCCCACAGGAAGCCTCGAGGGAAGAAGGACCGCGACGGCACGGCCGAGAACAGAGGCTTGGCAGGCGACTCAAGCACATCGGGCACCGTTGGGTCGTGCTGAACCAGCGAGCTGCCGTAGAAGTAGCCCGTGCCACCCACCAGGTTGCTGAAGGCCGCCTTGGCGAACGCCATCATACTCGTATTCAAGGGAACCTGCTCTCCCTCGGCATTGGCCACCGTCTTGGCCGACAGATGGAAACTCTCCTCGAACTTGACGTCGAATTGCTTCGCAAAAGCGTCGAGTCTCGAGGCCACCAAGGTATCAATCGGCTGCTGAACGACGGAGGCTCCGCTGGAGGATGCGTCTTCATTGAACAGCACATCCAGCACCACGTCTCCGTCCTGGAACGTGTCCGTGTCGGCCTCCACAATGGCCTGGATCACCACCAGCGAGCTGCCGTCCTCGACAAAGTTCTCCAGCTGCACTTCCGTGTCCGTGACGAGGCCTGCGGGCTTCTTACTGCCATTTGCAGGGCCTCCAGGACGCTCAGCCTTGGCCACAAGACGCTCCTTCACGTTCAGCACGTTGGTGTCTTTGAGGCCGGCGTAGCGCAGCTCCACGCCACGCACATTAGGCTTCGTCTTGAGCTGCACCTGCATCTGGAAGCTCAGCGGCGCGCTGGCCAAGTCCACGTCGTCCACGTCTTCACTGTCCTCGGGTGCTTGGCTCTCGAGCACCAGCTGGATACACGAAGCCTGGCCGTCGTCCTGCGAATCGTCCGCACACTGCAGCGTCGTGGGTTCGGCCGTCACCTCCATGAGGTTCTGTAGGGCTCCACGACAGGCGTGGGCCAGACTTTCGTCCTCACAGCCTAGATCCACATAGAAAAAGAGCGATAGCTTGGTGGACGTCACCTTCTTACGGCGCAGACGCTCGTCCTTGGGCTCCAGATGCGCCACGCTGAACCTCGAGGCCCAGCCGCTGGTCCCCGCGCCCCGCAGCCGCGCGTAGCTTGTGGTAAGCGCCACGCGGTTGAACTGGTCCTCCACACGCTGCTTGCCGTAGTCGGCTCCGTCGTGCTCGAGCCAGCCGTAACGCTGCAGTCGGTCTTCCTGGCGGCATTGGTGGCGCAATTGCGTCACGTCCTCGTGTTGCGATCCCCAGAGCAGTCCGGCAGACACGAAGCGGGGCGCCGAGCGAGAGCGCAGACCGAAGTACAGTCCTGGGCGGTATGTTCCCCAGCGGAAGCGCGTCACCGAGTTGGTGTCCGTGTAGTGCTGCAGCGCCGCGTAGTCCAGTGGCGGCAGTGACTTCGCTCCAGTTGCCGCTGTGGCCTTGTCCACGCCGTTAGGAGGCTCCAGGCGGCCGTAGAGCGCCGCGATCGCGGCCAGCAGCGCAGCCAGAAACGCAAGAGCAAGGTAGCGCCATTGCGAGGCTCTGGGCTGCGCATCGGTGGCGGGAAGGCGGCGAGGGCGGCGCGCGCGAGCCATGGCGCCGATCCGGGAGTGCCGCTCGATTGGGGTCCACGTGTGACGTCCAAAGGCGAACTTAACACCCCAACCCCAACATTCCATTAAGTTCGATCGCCATCAACCGAGGAGCTCCAGACCAAACAACCGAGCCGCAGAAGGGCGATCGGTAGCTAGCGATGCATCGCGCGACGGCCGCTTCCTGGCGCGCTGCGCTGCGATGGCGCGCCACACGATCGGCAGCTCTTGCTACTCGGTCGGTGCTGGCCGCGCGCTTCTCCACGACGGGCGCTGTGGCCGCCACTCCGTCCATCAAGACGGCGCAAGTGGCGACCGAATCTTGCTTGTCCACGGCGAGAGACGACCGACGCAGCGTGGCGCCGGCGAACAGCGGCCGCTCGATGCTGCTGGCGCTGTTGGAGGCCAGCGTGGCGGAGAAGAAACCCACGCAGGCGCTGGCGTGCTTTGACCAGCTACAGACGCAGTCTCCGCTGATGCCGGAGGCGCCGCAGCTGCTGCAGAAGCTGGTGCTGCTGGTGGCCAAGCGTGGTGAGCGGGACGAAATCCCCCGCGCGGCGCAGATTATGCGCGCGCTGCTCGTGACGCCGAGCTTAGAGCCTGACGACTACACGCAGCTGGCTTCTATCTACGTGCTGGCGGCGTGTCTGCGCGTGGGCCGACTCGCGGAGGCGCTGGAGATCTTCGAGGCCGCTCGAGCAGTGGACGTGACGCTGGACGTGCCGGCGTACGACGCGCTCTTGAAGGCGCTGGCGGACGCTGATCGTGCCGAGCAGGCTGTGGTCATTATCAAGAGCGTCGTTGCTGAGAACGACGTGAACCTCATGGAGGGCTCGTTCTCCCCCGTCCTGTTGGCGTTGATGCTGCGTTCGCAGTATGAAGACGTCACGGCGCTCATCGACTTGGGGCGGGAGAACGACGTGATCTTCAGCACGGAGGAGGTGCGACGGCGCCGTGCCTGGTGATGCAGTACCGGCATTGCGAGGCTGCGAGGAGAACTGACGCGCTTGCTGTGTGTGTGTGTGTGTTTGCTACAGACGTACGACTCTTTGGTGTCGGTGGGGGAGATGCAGGAGGCTGCACTCGAGAAGCGCGGGTCGTCAGAGGAGACGAACAAGAAGCTGGAACAGCTTGGAATGCTCATGGAGTACATCAACCGCGCAGTGAAGGAGGACCATGTGCGTATCTTGAAGCTCGCTGCTCTCCTGTGTGGTGGCACTGAGGACAAGGCCATGAACTCACGTGCGACGCTTTTGTGCGTTTGTACCCCCAGTTAATGGCTACCTTGGCGGATATGTACTTGGACGACGACGACGACGACGAAGACAACGAGGACGATGACGACGACGACTTGGACTTGGACTTTGATGACGAGGACTTTGACGACGAGTAGAGCGCCGAGGGTGGACCTTGTACGACAACGCTATTGTGGAGCGTTTCGAGGGCTATGCTACAGCTTCGATATGAGCGCTGAGGACTGCCCAGCAATCGACTCCGTGTACTCTTTGCTCTGTTTTGCGCTGGGCTGCTATCGTCGGGCCTGCTCGAGTGCGACTCCACAAGGTCGTGGCTGGTTCGCAGCCACCAGACGGACACTAAAACGCATCTCAGGTACTGTCGGTCACGCTTGAAGGCGTCACTCCATCGCACCGAGCCACGCACACCGAGGGACACGTCCGCCAGAGATCTGCTCGACTGTGGCGCAGCAACCGCTCATGACTGCCACCATGCAGTCGAACGTGGTGTCCGTGCCTGCAGAAACGACAAGTACTGTCGCGTTGTGCGTTGCGCTCCCGTTCCTCGGACACGTCTGGTGTTGGCCTGTGCGGCGGCAGTTTGTTTCGGCGCTCCGCAATGAATCGGATCGGCGAGACATTCGATGCGGCGCTGGGTCGCAGGCGCGTCACGAACGCCAGCTGCTGGCCGTGCAGTGGCTCTTCGCAGAGTGCAGAGTGCACTTGTACTGTGCAGTTCACGCCCGACTCGAAGCGAAGCCAGCAAAGTGTAGTGATGTGGAGCTCTTCAGGATGAGCCAGATGTTTTCTCCGAAAAAGTGGCCCTTCCACCGAATTCTGTAAAGTATGCCTTCTCACAGGAACTACCGAATCCCGAAATGAGCCAGAGCGGGTCACGTACAAACCAAACGAAACGGTTCCGTTATTATGTTTTGAAGGATAACAACAAAAATAAAGGTGGATTACGACTGGTCACCGCAGACAAAGTACGTATCAGGGAAAGCCGCACAGGATGAGCGTGAGCGGAGAAGAGCTTGCTGGCCCCGGCATGGAAGCTCGCGAGCTGCCTGCGCCGTACACTCAGTAGAGAACAGCGCTGGTGGCGAGCAAATAGGCAGGCGGCAGCATGGCACAGCGCACTCGCAGTCGCAGTCGGCATCGGGCTCTGCTGGCGCTGACACTGGCAATGACAGGCAGGCTCGCATCTGGCAGAACTCTTTTGCACGGACTGGCGTCGTCCGCATCTTCGGGTTCCAGCGACGCAGCGGCGCTGCCAACGAACTCGTCGGACTTTGTATTTGACGGCTCCACGTCCGACCTTGCGCGGCAACTGTACCTGCGCCACGCGGCGGGTGACGTCATCGCCAGCGTAACGCCCAACTCGATCCCCGCCGCCGTCACAGAGCGTCTGGAAGCCGCCAACGTGTCCTACAGCGACCTGCCGGGCCTGCTGCAGCGCGCCGTGCTCTGGGACTCGGGCTACGTGCTCTCGCCCTACAACGACGTCGTGCGGGTCCAGACAATGGGCGGCCGCTCCATGGCGCAGTTGGCCGTCTCGAAGGTCGAGTTCGACGCCACGGGCTGCACAGCCTACTCCTGCAGCCAGCCGCACAATGGCTCGTACTTTGACAACAAGTTCTGCACGGGCACGCAGATGCTCGGAGTCGCCAAGTGCGTCGTGGACGAGTTCGAGGACGACTCGAGCGCTCACTTGGCCATGTGGAGCACTGGTGGCGACCCGGACGCCGTGCCAGAGATCCGCCTCGTCAAGCACGGCTGGCTTGACTCGTCCACGAACACGTCCTACGTGGTGTATGCGGTGCACACCATGGACGAGGACGACGAGCCGGCGTATGGCGAGTGCGATGTGGGTGGCTACGGCTCGCTCGTGCTCCCGTGCTACGGCTCGGATTCCATCTCCGTCTCGGTGGCCGCCGTGATGGCGCAGCCCGTGGAGACGCCGTGGGTGACTGCGTGGCTCAATCAGTACCAGCCGACCAACGAGACGAGCGTCAACGACGAGGGCGGCGTGAAAAGCGTTCGCTTCAACCTCCTGTTGTTGATCCCCATCATCCTCACAGCGCTGATGGTGCTCGCGTTGGTCGTCTTCCTCGTGTATCGGAGGTGGAGACGCAACCACAACTCGACTTGGCAGCAGGATGCCTCCGTGCTCCACGTGAGTGAGTTCGTGACCCCCGAGATGAAGTCCAAGCCCACCATGTCCGACGACGAAGATATCTCGGAGGTAATGCCGCCCAACGATTTGAGCCATCGCCGGACGACGCTAGGAACCATCGCAGAGGTGACCAACAACCGTCGAGCATCCGCTCCGCCGGCCGTGGCTATCCTCGAGGAACCACGCAGCCTACCGGCGTACCGAGACACATTCTACTCACGCCAGTCCACGACGGCGACGGATCACGTGCTCCAGACACTGTGCGAGGACCCGAACCTCGCTGGCAAGCGAATCCCATACGACCACATCCAGGTCGACCGTACAATCTCCCGAGGTGCGTATGGAGAAGTGTGGGTGTGTACGTGCGGCGGCCAGCAGGTGGCGGTTAAGCGGCTGCTGCAGACCCAACAGCCCTCCTTCCACCAGACGCAGGAGTTCACGAGCGAGATCCAGCTGACTGCCAGCCTCAACCATCCCAACGTCGTGGGTTTCCTCGGCGTCGCCTGGAACAGCTTGTCCAACCTGCTCATGGTGATTGAGTACGTGCCTCGAGGCGATCTGCAGAAGTACCTCAAGCAGCACGGTGACTTGCTCTCCTGGGCGCGTGACAAGATCTACATTGCCCTGGGAATCGCAGAGGCGCTCAAGTATCTGCACGCGAGGTCGATCATCCACAGAGACGTTAAGGCGCGCAATGTCCTGCTGACCAAGAAGCTGGAGCCCAAACTCATCGATTTCGGCGTGAGTCGAGAACAACCGGACCGCACCATGACGGCTGGCGTGGGCACGCCTTTCTGGACGGCGCCCGAGGTGCTGGAAGGCACGAACTACTCGGAAAAGGCGGACATTTACTCCTTCGGCGTGCTGCTCTCGGAGTTAGACACGTGCGAGTCCCCGTACTACGACGAGGTGGGCTCCAACGGCGAGCAGCTAAAGCCTTTCCAGATCCTCAAGAGGGTCATCGGCGGTTCGGTTAGCCCGAGCTTCACGGACGCCTGCCCCAAGCGAGTGCGTCGAGCTGCCGATAGATGTCTGCAACGTGACGCCGTGCTGCGTCCGACGGCAGCTGAGCTCATCGAGTTGCTCCAAGACTAGGTTAAAGGTGCTGCGACCACTTATTTATTGAAACGAGCATTCCCCACCGAGCCACAGTCATGCTGGTGACCACCAGCACACGTTGTTGTCCAGAGTTACCCATCTCATGGTTTACTGGCCGTTCAGCATCATCACCACTTGAGCAGCGGTCGGACGTCGAGCAGGATCGTGCTGGCAACACGCCACGCCCACGCGACGTACGCGCGCGGGGCAATCTTGGGAAAAGCTGGGCTGCAAGACGCCCAACATGACGTCGTGCAGGATCTGAAACGGCTTGATCTGCTTGCCGTCGCTGTTCTTGGCGTCGTGGAATGGGACCTTACAGGTATCTAGCTCCGAAAGCACCACCCCGAAGGAATAAATGTCCGCTTGCTCTGTGTATCGCCCACCGCCCAGAACCTCGGGCGCAGCCCAATACGGCGTGCCCACCCCCGCCGTCATGGTCACATCCAGACGCCTTCGACTCACGCCAAAGTCGATCACCTTGGGCTCCAACTGCTTGGTCAGGAGGATGTTCTTGGACTTGAGGTCTCGATGGATGATCGACCGCTCCTGTAGATACTCGAGTGCGCTCGCGACGCCCACGGCGATGTGGATCTTGTCCCGCGACCACAAAAGCAGGTTGCCGTTGGCTTTGAGATACTTCTGTAGGTCTCCCACAGCGAAATACTCAATCACCATGACTAGATTGCTAAGTCGATTCCAGGCCACGCCCACAACCTCCACGATGTGCGGGTGCTGCAGACTCGCGGTGAGCGCGATCTCCTCGGCGAAGAGCTGCACCTCATCCACCTTCTGCTCCTTGGACTGCAGCAATCTCTTGACTGCCACGAGCCTCCCCGCGTACTGGCACAGCCACACTTCCCCGAACGCGCCCTTGGACAATAACTTGTCGAAGCTCAAGTTCTCGAACGGCAGACGCTTCCTCACGAGATGTTCGCTCGTCAGCAGTTTCTCGAGCGTAGTGTTGGACCCGGTACTCTCGTATGCGTGCGCCAAATCTAATGGCATCTGGATGGTCATGTCGACGCCAGTGTATGTGCTCGTGGTGTGCTCATCGGTCACGTCCACCGTGGAGTGGCCGAGCGTGTCGCGAGGACTGTAGCTCTTTGGCGGCGGCGCCATCGGCAGCAGCGCGCGTGAGTTGCTTGACGATTCCTCGAATGCTTTTCGAGCCTTTTCGCGTCGTCGCTTCTTGCAGAAGATCAGCAACCACACCAGCACGATAATGACGACCACGCCGCCAATAATGGGCGCCAGGTACACCATCTTGAAGCCGCCGCTGGACGTTGAGGTCATGGGTGTGGGCGTTGTGGCCGTCGACGTGTAGTTCTCCACAAGCCAGCGAGATACCCACGCGCTGCCTTCCACCGTTTGTCTGTCATTCTCCACGGCGGTCATGTTGGCCGTGGTATAACACGGCAGCACTAGCGAGCCATAGCCGGCGTTCGTGGACGAGGACGGACAGTCGGGGTATCCAGGCTCGGCGTCGATGGACAGCGTATGCACCGCCACGACGGTGTACGAGATGTTGCTGCCCCCGTCAGTCCAGCTGTGT
>JAADYJ010000089.1:0-40960 GCA_023338205.1 Halophytophthora polymorphica | reverse complement strand
GAGAGTGTGGAGGGGGGCAGGACGAGTCCCTACCGTCGCATGGTCTGAGGCGGCAGAAACCGCTCGCGCATTCCTGAAGCAACAGCGACGCCCACGGGCGGCTTTGGCCCCGCCAAGTGGCCGTTGCTGGTGGGTTTCGCGCGCTCTGGCGGCTGCCGCGGCCGCGGCCGCTGTACAGATAAAAAAATAGACGCCGATGCGATTGGGAGGACGGGAAGAGTGGAGAGATGGAGCTGCGGCCGGCGGCATGCACCGACGTGGAGTGTTCGCTCTGCGCCGGTGCGATGCGATTGTGGCTTCACCTGCGCTTCTCGCGTCCTTTCGCGTCTCGAAATAGCCAGCGTGTTGGTCTTCTAGAAGGGCATAGTGAACGCAAGGTAAACGCAAGCGTACCGGGAACCCGGTACCTGCGTTCCTGCCACATTTCGGTACAGCTAAAGGCACCTCGCCGACTACAACGTGCGTGAGTGATGGTGGGGAATGTTCAGCAGAAAATTCGCACACTGTGATTGGTCTACCAGATCGTAATTCTGCCAATCATGAGACTCGCTTCAACATCGTCCAAGCGCAAGGCAAGATTCCAATAGCGCACATCGGCCGGGAGTGGAAGCACATGATGCACCAGCCCGGGCCGTTATGCGCGCTTTACCTAGCGCTGCTGCTGGCTGCCGCCGCGGCGCCTAAGTCTGCAATCGCCTCCGCCGCACCGAAGGCCTCCGGCTCCCAAGGTGCGTGTCTGGCACTTCCCGTTCCGACGGGCTGGACGCCAAAGCGTGGCGAGCGTCTCTCTCTCTCTCTCTTTGCTGCGTTGATAAGCTGAACGCGCGCGTGTGTGTTACGTGCATGTGGCGACAGATACCGACGTCGAGACGCACACGATGGAGATCCGCGTACAAGACTACTCGTTCATCGGTGCGGCCGCGCGCGCGGGGCTGCGAGCAACGCGTGGGTTGAGCGCGAGAGCTAACGTGCCGTGTGGTCTTGTGCCGTGCTCCTGCCCTGGGTTGACCCGTTCTCCTCGCCAAGACGGCGCGCGCGACCGCCCAGTCATCAAAGTGGTGACCACAGACGTCCCGACTTCCGATCTACACAACATCATGGAAGGTAGGCCGCGTGCTACAGCCCTGGGCGGCACCAGTAGTGATGGCGAAGCGTGGAAAAGTTGCGTCACACTCCTTGCTGACCGCGTGACGCTGTGCATAACTCCAGCGATTCGAGGCGGTGGCAACGTCGCCCACGACGACGCCAGCGAGGAAGCGACGTGGTGGACGGACGCCTCCATAGACGAGTTGTCCCTGCAGGACGCCCTGGTGCTGCTCGTGGTCTTCATGTGCTTGGCGCGACTGCTTGTGATCGCCGTGAAGATGGTCTGGGCGCTGGTGCGTTTGCCTCTGCGCTGCTATCGCGTCTTGTTCCCCGGGAAGCCCAAGATGGATGTGGTGGTGGCCATGAGCACAGAGAGCGGCGGACTCTCGCTGCTCATGAAGAAGCAGCTGGCCGTCATTCGCTTCTGCCATCTGCAGCTTCTACTGGTGGTGGATAAGCTCAAGCGTGAGCTACGCGAGGGCGTGAGCGAAGCCACGCAGAGGATGGTGGCGTCGCTGCCGCCCCCGCGCCGCCGAGCCGGCTCCAAAGCGACGCTGGCGGAGATCCTGGCCACGCTGCAGGAGATCCAGGAGAAGGACAGCAGCTTCTTGTCCAGCGAAGTGGAGGAGCGGCTGGCCAGTATCAAGCAGGGCGTGGTCAGCGAGGACGAGGACGAGGAAGCCGACCTAGCCGAGGCCTGGACGCGGCTACAGGAGCTCTATGCGTCCTTCCAGTCCATCCAGACGAGCGTCATCCGTCGGCAGCAGCACAGGAAAAGCAGGCGGTGGCAGGCTGAGCAGCAGCCGTTGGCCGTGGAAACGCGCGAGCACGAGCAGCAGCACGCGCGCCACCCGTACCAACGCCGCCGCCGGCTTTCCAGCTACGAGGACCCGACTGCCGAGGTCCTGCAGCAGTTGCACGAGCTCACGAAGGAGCTGCCGCAAGGCTTCACGGCCGACATGTTCACGTCGCTGGGGAATGCCATGCACGAGAAGATGGTGGCGCCCGAGCCCGAGCAGCCCGAGAGCCCTGTGGCCTCTCCGCAGCGGGAGCGCAAGGCTGTGCGCGCGCATGACGCACCTCAAGCGTCCGTCGTGCACGCGGGCGCCCAGTAGCATGCATTTCCCAGCACGAGGGACCGACAAATACAAGGAGAGGGCAGCGAGGTCGCACGCTGGGGGGAGTGAGGCCAGCCAGCGGGACGACGCGCAACAGAGTAAGTAAGTAAGTAAGTAGCCGTAGCCGTAGCCGTAGCCGTAGCCGTAGCCGTAGAACAGTAGGGCCAGAGCGACCACAACAGCATAATAAGAACACTTTGTAATGTACGCAGAGCAAGTGGCTACAGCGCTGAGATGGCTACAGCTGTAGTTCCCTCGCGTGAATGCCACCTAAATCGACCGAGCACGTTTGCCTCGTCTGCAAAATAAATCATGGCACTAGGGCGGAAGAGACAAATTCTGTGAGACCGGTTGTTCTTTTAGACTAGATAAGTCCTTGTCACTCCGTCGAGGAAAAGTTGAACAGGGAGTGCGTGCGTGAGCAGGTCTGACGAATCAAAGAGCGCTCCTGGCACCCGCACTGGTATAGCCTACTTGACCACCTGGATAAAACACGGTTCGGAGTACGTGTCTCGTGCCCGTCACTCTAGCGGGGAGCGTGGTACGCCTGCTCGGCCGCCGCATTTCGGAGCCTTCTAGGGGCAAACGGATGATTCCGCGAACGAGGCCCATGCGAGCAGAGCCGCCGCCGCGGCCCGCGCCGCACAAGCTGCTGGGGTCTGCTCCGTGGCAGCACAAGCGCGCGGTCGTGCTGAGGAGAGCGGTCTACTCCTCGAAGAGATCCATGCAGAACACGGGCATGGAGGCGGGCGGCGCGAGGCGCTGGCTGGGTGCCAACTCGAGCACGCTCTGGGTCTGGCGGCGACTGCTGGTGGTGACCTTCCTGCTCTTCAGCGCCAGCGACGCGCGGCGTGCCGTGGCCGAGCGCTCGCACGGTGCGTAGCTGCGCGCTGTGTCCTGCGGGGCGTCGACGCGTCCGGATGCGCGTGTGGAAGCGGACAGGCCCGTGACGACTGACGCCACGCGTGTGCGTCGTTTGTGGATCGTAGCGCACCAGCGAGTGGAGATCCGCGTGCAGGACTACTCGTTCTCTGGTAGGTCGCCGGATCCTGGCGCTCTTGGCGCTGGA
Organism: Halophytophthora polymorphica; assembly: GCA_023338205.1. Taxonomy (NCBI): domain Eukaryota; phylum Oomycota; class Peronosporomycetes; order Peronosporales; family Peronosporaceae; genus Halophytophthora; species Halophytophthora polymorphica. The sequence continues at coordinate 37,687 of JAADYJ010000089.1, read as the reverse complement.
TCTCTCTGTGGCGGCCTCTCTGCGTCTCGTAGTGCTGGCAGGAGCACTAATCGTCGCGTCCGTGGCTCAATTGCCGTGGCTTTGGCTGTTGGATACGCAGACGGACCGGCCGAGAAGCCGGAGATCGCCATCAACTCGCACGACATCAAAGGCTCGGAGCTGCATCCGTGGCCTCCGGGCAACGGCGAAGGTAAGCCACGCGCTGCTGTGCCTACCAGTCGGGCTGCAACGCCCGCGTGCTCTCCCCGACAACGTCGAATCTCTTGCCTGTCGTCCTGACTTTCGTCTCACACGTTGGCTTGTCTGTCGTGGTCGTGTGGCTCCACGACGGCGTCATACGCCGCCACGCGACCACAGAGCTCCACTTTACCACGTGGGAGATGACCGAGGACGTCAGCGAGGTCGACGAGCTGCAGGCACCAGCGCCAGAGCCACCAGCAGACGCGCTGTGGGTCGCCGAGGCCACGCAGGAGCTTGGCGCACGCGTGCCAAGAGCTCACGCGCAAGGCGACAGCAACGGCGACGGCGGCGCTGCGGACAGCAGAGACGCCTCGACGCTCAAGCGACGCACGACGTACCGCACGGCCATGTGGTGGTGGACCCACGAGAAGACGGAGCTGACGCCGCAGGAGCAGGCGGCCGTTCTGGCCGTGGTGGTCTCGCTGCTGGCCGTGCTGCTCCTGCTGCTCGTGGGCGCGTGGCAGCTGGCATCGCTTGCCTGGCGCGTCTTCCGCGAGCGCCGCGTGCTCCGTCAGCTCTTCACGGAGCCGGACGTGGCGACGCTGGAGGCCCACGTGGCCAAGTTCCCGGCCCAGTGGCTGTCGCTACGCATCAAGCAGGTGGCCTGCGTGCGTCTGCGCCATCTCCAGGTCGTGGCGAACGCCGCGCGTCTCCGCGAGCAGCTCGAGGCCGTGGCCTTCCACGAGGCGGACATGGCGCTGGCGAACCTGCCGCTGCATGCGGCCAGCCACAAGCCCATGACGTTCGCCGAGATGGTGGCCGCCGTGGACGAGATCGCGTGCCAGGGCGAGCAGGTGGCCGTGGAGATCCTGGACCTACGCGTGCCCGTGCGCTGGCGCCACTACGTGCAGCAAGACGCGTGGCTGGCGCTGCAGGACGAGCGTCTGCGCTGTCTCCACGCCGAGAGCGCGCGCGTCCAGGAGCTGTCCACGCGCGTGTCGGAGGTGCTCATGGCCAAGCTCAACGACGGCGAACTTGTGCCCAGGCCGGCGTTCCTGTTGCTGCTCGCGGCGCTGCGCCAGAGCTCCGGGCCGCAGCCGCACTCGCAGTCGCAGTCGCAGTCGCAGTCGCAGTCGCAGTCGCAGTCGCAGCAGCAGTCGAGCAGCTCGGCCAGCAGCAGCAGCGTGAGCGAGAGCGACGCGTTCGCGCGGTCCTGGCACGGCAGCATGAGTCTGAGCGGCAGCCTGGGCTCGCTGGCCGGCCTCAAGCCCAAGGACGAGTACAGCTTCTTCCTCAAGGCCTACGACGAGGTGGCGGAGCAGCACAAGGTGCGCCACGAGCTGCACGGCGCCATGGACGACTTCCACGCGGCGCACGAGCCCGAGCACGAGCAGCTGCTGCTGCTGGAGCACGCGGACGGCGCCCCCAAGGGCGGCAACGGGCAGCTCGCGACGCGCGCCAAGCGCCTGAGCGCCACGGGGGCGACCGGCAGCAGCAGCAGCACGACGACGGCGTGCACGCGGCGGCTGGAGAAGTTTGTGGACCGCGCCGAGATGCTGGAGCTGACGCACCTGGAGGAGGTGGAGAGCGCGCAGTTCATGCTGGAGGACGCGCGGCGCGACAGCTTCTGCGCCGCCGTGGTGAGCAAGGAAGGCAAGGGGCTGGACAGCGTGCAGGCGCTGGCGAGCAACTTTGTGGCGCTGGGCGCCAAGCGGCAGGACGCCATCCTCAAGGCCGGCGAGATCCTGGCCAACCGGTCCAACATGCTGCTGCTCGTCTCGAGCCTGCGCGCCATGTTCGACGAGCTGCGCCAGCGCGACGTGATGAAGATGAACGAGCGACGCCACCGCGACCGCCACAAGGCGGCCGAGAAGCGCGAGCGCATGGCGCTCAAGTTCCACAACAAGCAGCAGCTCATCGCCGAGAAGGTGGAGCGCACGCGCGAGATGCAGCGCCAGCAGGAGGAGGAGGCGCGACTGCGGCGGCGGGCCGAGGAGCTCGACGAGTGGCGCGCCCAGAGAGCCCGAGAGCGCGCCGCGTACGTGTGGAAGGTGACCAAGGCCGACGTGCTCGTGGTGCTCGTGGTCATGGCCGTCGTCTTCTTCGAGAACCTGCGCGAGGCCTTTTTCCTCAAGCCGCTGTGCCGGCCGGACGACCAGCACCACTGGTGGATGGTGTCGTGGTGGGCGCCGTCGTCGCTGCAGGTCTTTGGCTGCGAGGTGGCCTACGGCATGAAGATCCTGGGCGTGCTGCTCGTGCTCGGGCTGCTCTTCTTCGTGGTGGCGCAGCTCAACATGGCCGTGGCCGTGCTGCCCGTGCTGGGCGCCGGGGCGCTCTACTACCTGCGCGCCGAGTGGATGAACATGCTCTTCCGCCTGCCGCTGCTGCTGCTCATCTACGGCTTCAACTCGGGCGTGCTCTACGTGCTCAACCGCCTCGCGGCCCGCCGCAGCGACGAGCGCGAGGCCAAGGAGAAGGACAAGGAGCACAAGCAGGAGCAGGAGCAGGCGAGCGGCGCCACCAAGCGGCGCCACCTGCTGCTCTACGTGGCCTTCCCGCTCGCCTCGATGCTCCTGACGCTCGTCACGAGTGTGGCCATCGCCTGTGACGCGCCCGAGGAGTGCGTCGCCTCGGCGTATACGGCCACGGTGCCGGTGCTCGCGGGGCTGTGGCACCTCGTAAGGGGGGCCTACCGCATCTAAGAGCCAAGGGAGGGGCCCAGCAGCCAGCAGGGCGGTGCGTGGCGGTGCGTGGCGCACCGTGTGGCTCTGTCCGTGGTGCGCGTGCAGGTGGACGAGCGAGGACACTCTGGACCGCGATAAGAATTGTGCAAAAGACACTTTAGCTTTGACATGTCCAGCACGCGGCGAGAGGAGGGCGTGGAGCGTGGAGCGTGGAGCGTGGAGCGTGGAGACGGTCAGCAAGAGAGAGAGAAGGCAGACGCGCAAGAGCGAGCCGAGCCGAGCAGCGAGGAGGACACGAGGCTCGGCGACAAGGCGAGTGCTTGGGCTGCATTGGCAAGACGGACTCGAGTGTGGCTGGTTGTGTGCGGCGTGCGTGTCTCTCGGCGCCTGTAGCTCGCGCTCGGGCCGTCCGGAAGCGAGCGAGGGCGTCGCTCTCTCGCTCGCTCTCACGTGAAGATGACGCAGAGCACAGCGGCGAGCGTGCCGGCCGCGGCCGCGAGGCCCACGCACACGGCCGCCGTCGTGGGCTCGTCTTCGCCTTCGCGCGGGTCTGCGGCCGCCGCTTGCTGATCGGGGCGCGTCTTGGGCTTCCTGGAGCCGCACTTGGCCCGCGCAGCCACGGCCTGCTGCTGCTGCTCCTGCTGCTGCTCCTGCTCCTCGCGCTTCTTGCGCTTGCGCAGCGCGCGGCGGCTGGACGGCTTGCTGCCTCGCGAGTTGCTCTCTGGTGCTTGCTCGGGCGTATCGGTGGTGCTGCCGCTGGTCGCGGGGCTGTCCGCCTTGTCCACGTGCTCTCGCGCTCTCGCCACGGGGCTGCTGGGACGTGAGGCCTCAGCCTCGACTGTGGCCTCGGCTGTGGCCTCGCTCTTGTCGGTCTGTTGCTCTCGCGCGGAGCTCTCTGAGGCCGCGACGGCGTCGTGGGACGACCACCGCGGGGAGCAGGAGCTGTCGTCCTCGCTCGTGACGTCGTCGTCTTCCGTGTCGCTGTACAGCATGGCCGGGCTGTCGTCCATGAACTGCATGGACAAGTCCGAGCACGAGACACCGCAGCACAGCCACGAGTGAGTCCACAGGTCCACAGGCCCACAGGTCCACAAGGCACGGAGAGCGCGCAGCCTACGAGGCGCCAGGCAGTCCACAGCTCAGCTCAGCGTCGAGTCACGAGCGCACGCACTGGACGCACCTCGGGGTCGCGCCGGAAGATGTGGTCCGAGTGGCGCAGCAGCATCTGCACGAAGCACACGCCGAGCGCCTCGCGCCGCGCGTCGGTCGAGAGCTCCTCGTCGCGCGTGGCGTCGCTCGCGTCGCTCTCCGACGCGACGGTCGTGGGCGTGGAGGCGGCGCTCGCGTCCGAGACGCTGCGTCGACTCGTGCTGCTGTCGAGGTCGGCGACCCGGATGAACGTGAGCTGGTGCTTGCGCACGAACTTGGAGAAGAGCTACAGCCACAGCAGCAGCAGCAGTAGCAACAGCAGCAACAGCAGCAGCAGCAGTAGCAACAGCAGCAACAGCAGCAACAGCAGCAGCAAGCCACAGGCGTCAGTACCGGGCCAATCCACGCAGCAGGGGCAGGCGTGGAGGCCTCGGACGCACCCTCTTGGAGCGGTCGCGGGCCGAGAGCCACCGCAGCAGCGTCGTGAGCGCGTCGAGGCACTCACGCTGCTCGACGCTGAGCGAGTCGACGGCGTTCACGAGCGGGTACAGCACGGGCAGCGGGACGGGCTCGTCTTGCTCGCTGGCGCGCGTCTTGGCCAGCAGATAGCCCAGCGTGGAGGAGAGCATGCTGCAGGGCTCGCAGAGCACCAGCGGCGTCTGCAGGCGCGCGAGGTACGAGGAGAGCAGCGCCGCGAGCACGCGGCACTGTGCGGCCGCCTTGGCGCGCTGCTGCCGGAAGAGCCGCTTGACCACGAGGAAGGCGCGCTGCTCGTGCCGCAGCTCGTCGAACTGGTTGCTGGCCACCTCGCTGTGCACCCAGGCCAGCAGCGCCGCGTGCAGCCGCCGCTGCAGCTCCGTCGCCTGCGCGTCCACGTCCGAAGCCAACAGCGCCGCCTCGACGTCCGCCACGCTCACGCACGCCGCCTGCGACAGCAGCACGTACAGGTAGAGCGCCACCGTGCGGATGAGGTGCAGCAGCAGCCCGTCGTCGCCGGCCTCGTCCAGCCAGAGCTGCTCCTGTGGCTGCTCCTGCTCCTCTGGCTGTGGCTGCGGCTGGCGCTTGCTGTTGTCGCGCGGCTGCGCGCTGCTGGAGGCGGTCCTTGGCTCGGCCGGGGCCGTCTGTGGGCGCTGCTGCGTGCCGGTGCTGCGTCTCGTGGCCATGGCAGTCCGACCTCCGCACGACGCTCTGGCTGTTCGTGACGCTGCGCTCGAGGCTCAGCCCGCGCGATCAGTTTTGGCCGCAGCGCGAGGCGGCAGCACCTGCTCCTGGGGCAGGCAGCGAAACGCCGCAGCGCTAGTAGCAGCGCTAGTAGCAGTCGCTAACGCCTGCGTGACGCGGGCGCAGGAATAGGTTTGGAACGGCGCGGCTTGCGCTGCAAGTAGCGCGCGCGACGCTTGGCGGGCTGCGGGGCGGCTGCGCAAGACGGACACGCAGGTGGGCGCGCGATGCGTCGAGGCGCTGGAAGCTGCGGGCAGACGCACGGGCTCGAGGCGCTGGACGCTCGGCTGGCCGTGCACGTCCGTCGGAATGTGGCGCTCATGCTGCGCCGGGCGTTAGTGGGTCGCAATCAACACCAACGGAACGTCGCGAGTGGATTGGTGGAAAGGGCGGGTTGGCGCACCAATCAGCTCGCGGAAGCGCCGGAATACTGGGTTGACGTGAGCCGCGCGCGCCATCATTGGGGCGGCCGACGCTTTTTCCACCAATCAGCACGCGCCTAGCGACCAATAGCAGATGACGCGCAATGTGAGCTGGTGGGCCGACGGGATTCGAGGCGCTAAAGGCTGGAAATGGAGCACTTGGGGCGGCCGGAAGCCGCGTCCCCGGGCTTCTCCACGACCCGAGCGGCGTGCATGCGGCGCAACGCTGGCTTTCGAGGCGCCGCCGCGGCCGCGGCGCTGCTCCTCGCGCTCCTGTGCGCGCGCGCGGAGCTCGTGGCGAGCGCTGCGCGAGTTTGCGCGCTCGGGTATGCACTGCTGGCCGCGCTGGACGTGGCCTTGACGTGGCTCCACCGCCGCCACTTTGACCCTGCGCAGCCCGCGCCGCATGCCCAGCGACGCGCACTGGTCACGGGCGCGTCCTCTGGGCTGGGCAGGGAGCTGGCGTGTCTGCTGGCCGAGAGAGGCCACTCATTGGTGGTCACTGCACGCAGCACGCCCGCCTTGGAGCGACTGCAGCACGAGCTGGAGCAAGCTCACCCGGGCGTACGCGTCGCTGTCTGCGCCTGCGACCTGGCCATCCCCGCGGGCGTGGACGCACTGCTGGGCTTCCTGGCTCGTGAGGCGCTGGACGTGGACATCCTGGTGAACTGCGCGGGCTTCTCACTCACAGGCGACTTCCTGCAGCTCTCGACGGCGCAGGTGACGCAGCTCCTGGCGCTGAACGTGGCGGCCGTGACGCAGCTCACGCACGCGCTGGTGCCGCCAATGGCCACGCGCGGCGTCGGCCGCGTCCTGAACGTGGGCTCCATGGCCGGCGCGCTCGTGGCTCCGTCCGCGGCGCTCTACAGCAGCAGCAAGGCCTTCATCCAGCAGTGGAGCCAAGCGCTCGACTATGAGTTGCGCGGCTCAGGCGTCTCCGTCACATGCTTCTGCCCCGGGCCCGTGCACACCAACTTTGGCCACGCGGCGGCCTGTGACGGCGCCATCTACATGAACCTCCCGGGCACGGCGTGCAGCCCCCGGGCGTGCGCGACGCGAGCCTTGCGCGCCATGTTGGACGGCCAGACGCTCGCGTACGACTCGTGGTTCGCCTCCGCGTCGGCGCTGCTGGGCCAGTGCGTCATGCCTCGACGACTACTGGCGGCCGTCTGTGCGGTCTGCATGAACGAGCCTCGTGAGGTCGTCCGCATGCTGCGGCGATAAGCGGGGAGGCCGAGCGTCTGGACGTGGTCACGACGTCATTCATATTCATTTCGCTTGGCTTATATATGCTTGCGGAGCTACGGAACGTGCTGGACGTGGGGACGTGGCGGCCTCTTGACCGCAGACACGGACACACAGCGAGCCTCGTAGCGGACGAAGCGCTCGGCTGGCTGCAGACTGGCCTGGACGACGGGCTGGTGCTCTAGTCCGTCTTGATGGGCCCGGCCTCGAGCCGCTCGACGTGGTGCCGCACGTGGCGGATCTCGAGCAAGATGTCCTCGAAGCCCGACTTCATGTAGTCCCAGCGCGCGTGCGCGCGGTCTTGGCGGCGCAGGAGGAACTTGAGCACCTCGCCCCAGAAGGCCGTGTTGAAGGCGATGGCCACCACGAGCAGCCACTGGAACCACGGGATGTAGGCGAAGCCGAAGATGTCGTCCATGATGACCGGCACGTTGGCTACGAGCACGGTGAGCACGAGGGACATGCCGGCCGCGAGCTGCATGTAGCCGTTGGTGAACATGCGCGTGAAGACCGACTCGGTGAAGCTGCGCACCGTGTAGGCGCGCAGCACCTCCGTAAAGGCCAGCGCCAGGAAGACCATGGTCTGCGCGCGGCTCAGGCCGTCGGGCAGACAGTCGTAGTCGTCGCCCTCGCAGTACATGGTCGCGTTCTCGAACGAGCTCATGTCCGAGACGTCGTCGCCAAAGATGAACGCCCCGTTCGCGTCCTGCGCCTTGCAGTTGCCGTAGAGCTTCCAGCCGCCGTTGATGCCTTCCCAGCGCTGACATGTCACGTCCGTGTAGTCCGTGTCGTGGCTGCCGCCGCCCGTATTGTAAATGTCGTCCGAGATGAGCAGGCCGAAGTTCCAGTAGAGCCCGAGCAGGAAGGTCGTGAGCGCGCCGGCGGCCAGCAGGAAGGCGTTGAAGCCCACGAGCAGCCACAGGCGGCCCTGGATGAGCGACGACTGCTTCGAGCGCGGCTTCTCCGCCATGATGTGCGGGTCGCCCTTCTCGAGGCTGAGCGCCACGGCGGGCATGCCGTCCGTGAAGAGGTTGAGCACCAGGATCTGCAGCGCCTCGAGCGGCAGCGGGAAGCCCACGGCCACGGACAAGAAGATGAGCACGATCTCGCCAATGTTGGTCGAGAGCAGGAACATGACGAACTTCTGGATGTTGGCGTAGATGACGCGGCCCTTCTCCACGGCCGACACGATGCTGCAGAAGTTGTCGTCCGTGAGGATCATGTCGGACGCGCCCTTGGCCACCTCCGTGCCCGACACGCCCATGGCCACTCCAATGTCGGCCTCCTTGAGAGCAGGCGCGTCGTTCACGCCGTCGCCCGTCATGGCGGCGATGAGACCCTGACGCTGCAGCGACTTGACAATCTCAATCTTGTCCTCCGGCTTGGCGCGCGCGAACACGAGCGTGCGGGACGTGATGGCGTCCACGTCCGCGGGCGCCAGGTACACGTCGCCCTGCGGCCGCAACTGCGTGCAGTCCGTGGCCTGCGCTTCCGGGTCGGCGCCCACCTGCAGTAGGTCAATGTTCTTGGCAATGGCCACAGCCGTCGCGAGGTAGTCGCCCGTGATCATGACCGTGCGGATGGAGGCGTCTCGCGCCGTGCCAATGGCGTCGCGCACACCGTCGCGCTCCGGGTCGATGGACGCCACGAGGCCCAGGAACACCAGCGGCTGCGACAGCGCCGAGAACTTCTCCTCCACGTCGTCGCAGTCGCGCGGGTACGGCAGCTCGGTCAACGGCTGGATGGCCACGGCGAGCACGCGGAGGGCCTGCGACGAGAGCGCGTCCACGGCGCGCGCGATCTCCTGGCGCTGCTGCGCGTTGAGCGTCGAGAGCGTGCCGTCTTTCTCGCAGTAGCGCGTGCAGTTGCGCACAATGTAGTTGGGAGCGCCCTTGACGCTCGCCACGAACTTGAGCGGCTTGTCGCCCGTCGCCGCCAGCGGGAGCGTGTCGAACATGGTGCTCTTGCCGTCCCCCATGGCCGGCAGCGCATTCACCGTGATCATCATCTTGCGCGACGAGCTGAAGGGCACTTCCACCACGCGCGGGTACTCGCTGGCCACGTTGTCCTCCCAGATGCCGGCCTTGGCCGCCGCCACGACCAGTGGCGCCTCCGACGAGTTCCCGAAGGGCACCCACCTGGCCGGGCCGCCCTCTTCCTCGGGCTCCTGCTGCTTGAGCTGCGTGTTACTGCACAGCACGCTGGCCAGCAGCGTCGCGCGCACCTGGACGTTGCCCGCTTCGGGTTCTCCTTGACTCACGCCATCGTGCGAGAGGATGGAGCCCTCGGGCGTGAAGCCTTTGCCGGTGATGGTGTACTCCTGGAAATCGCCCCAGATCTTGAGCGCAGTCATCTTGCCCTCCGTCAGCGTGCCCGTCTTGTCCGTGCAGATCACGGACGCGGCGCCCAGCGTCTCCACGGCCGCCAGCTTGCGCACCAGCACGCTCTTCTTGACCATCTCCGCCGTGCCCGAGGACAGACAGATGGTCACGACCATGGGGAGACCTTCGGGCACGGCGCTCACGGCCACGGACACGGCCACCATGATCATGGTGAGCCACGTCGGCCGGTCTGGGTGCTTGGGGTCCTGCGTGTCGCGCACCATGCCCACGACGAATACCAGCACGGCCACGCCCAGCGCGATCATGCCCATGATGTAGCCCATCTGGTGCAGCGCGCGCTGCAGCGGCGTGAGCTTGGGCTGGTGCTTGGCGATGCAGTCGCCCACGGGGTTGCGGATCCACTTGCGCTTGGCGGCCTCGTCCTCGCCGCCGCTCTTGGACTTGAGCAGCGCGGCGATGGAGCCCACGCGCGTGTTCATGCCCGTGTCCACCACGACGCCTCGCGCGTTGCCCGCCGTGATGGTCGTGGACGAGAAGACCATGTTGGCAGCCGTGAGCTTGGCCGCCTTGCCGCCCGCGTTGAGCGGCGCGTTGTATTTCTTGGCCACGTCCTCCGACTCGCCCGTGAGCAGCATCTCGTTGCACTTGAGGTCCACGCTCGTGAAGAGCCGCAGGTCCGCGGGCACGACGTCTCCCGTGACGAGGATCACCACGTCGCCAGGCACGAGGTTCTTGCTGTCCACCACCTGCTGCGTGTTGTCGCGCACCACGAGCGTCTGCGGGCTCGAGAGGTTGGCCAGCGCCTCGAGCGCGTTCCCCGCCGAGTGCTCCTGGATAGTGGCCACCACGGCATTGAGCGACACGATGGCCAGGATGGCGATGCCTTCCACCCACTCCTGCAGCGCCAGCGACGCGATGGCGGCGAACAGCAGCAGCGCGATGATGAGGTTGTAGAACTGCAGCAGGAAGATGACGTACACGGGCGTGCGCGCCTCCTCGTCCAGCGCGTTGGGCCCGTAGCGCAGCACGCGGCGCTCCACGTCCATGGAGCCCAGGCCGCGCTCCAGGTTCGTGTTGAGCATCTTGGTGATCACCTCCAGCGACCGGTCGTGCCAGGCCTTTTCGTCCGTGTCGTTGAGCGTCGCGAAGCTCTGGCGCGTGATCTCCGGGTTGGCCGCCAGCATGAGCTCATTGTCGCTCAGGAACCGCGCGCGGTGGTCCGGGTGCGGCGTGCTGGGGCTGCGCACGCCGCCGCCCGCGGCCGACGTCGTCTTGGCCGCCAGCTTGGCGTCCGCGCGGTACAGGTCGGCCGTCGTGAAGGACCGCGCACCGCCGCTTACATCGATCACGTGCGCGCCAGAGTTGCCGCTGGACGCGCGCGGCGAGGCCATGGCGGCGTACGCGCTGTTGAGCGACCGCGACGGCAGCGACGTGGCGCTCTCGTAGCCCGACATGGCGGCGTCGGGCGGCTCTCTCTCTCTCTCTCTCTCTCTCTCTCTCTCTCTCTCTGTGTGTGTGTGTGTGGTCGAGGCTTTCTTGTCGTGGCGGGCGCGTGCGCTGCTTGGTCCAAGTGTGCTCGAGGCCGCCGATTCGGAAGTGAGCGCCATCTTGCCGGGGCCGCAGTGCTGGAGGCGATGGGTGGCAGACCCACTTTGCAAACCCAGTCGCAAACCCAACCCAGGCCACTTCAACACGGATATGCGGGTAGGGGTGGGTCGCAGATGGGCAGGAGGGCTGTTGCTCGGCGTTTGACGCGCGGCGATTGGTTAATTTCCTCGTGACGGGCGCAGCCCCCCCCCCCAGCTCACAGACCGCAAAGAGACACATCTGCGCTAGCCTACGCTTCGGTGAGAGAGAGCGACCATCATCCACGACCCGATGCAGTCCGATGCACTCGAGTCGCGAGTCAGAGTCGCGAGGCTCTTTGCTGCACAGCGCGCCGTGTCCGCGAGGCGGCGAGGTGGCGTGCGTGGCGCCGGCATTGCATTCCACACCGCCCACCCATTTCGTCTGACGTGGCTTTCCACAGAGCCGAGAGGATGGAGTTTGCTCGCACGCGAGCTTTCGTTTTCCACGTCGATTCCTCGACTCGATCTGGTTGGGCCACCGCGGCCTCGCCTCTTCTGCGTGCGCAGCCGCAAGGGGGATGCCCTTGGCGATTCCGCTTGTCGCTGCCTCAAAGCGTGCGTGCGTGACGGGGAATTGCGGCCTTCTTTTCTCGGCGCGCAGCTTTCTGCCAGGCGAGCGTGCAACAACGGGATCCGAGTCGCATTGTGGTGGCCTGCAAGCCCAGCGTGAACTCCGCCACAGGATCCGTTCGCGCATGGCGAGCCAAGCCGAGAAGCCGCAGGCGTGGCCGGGCCGCCTGCGCAGCCGAGTTGCGACACGAGATGAAGCTACCGCGACCCGAAAATCCCTCGGATTTGAAAAGATGCCCCTTCACAGCACCAGAGGAGGACAAGCTCAGCGTCGCGCGCAGGTTCGCGGAGCACGGGGATGCGCGGACCCCCTCTGGTCGAAGCGGGTGGCGCAACTCGAGGCTTGGCTCTTGGACGCGAGGTTCTAAAAACGCGTGTTCTCCAACGTTGCGCTGGCAGCGCTTGGGGCTGAAAGTGCTGCAACCGTATCCCTGCGTTGACATGAAGCGTGCTGGCTGACTCAGCCGGGCGTTGGACCGACGCACCCCAGGAGATTTTCAACCAGAGCGTCCAGTCTTCGACAACCTGATCTATGGGCCCCGGGTCAGCCACCGAGGCGCGCGCTGATTGGATGCCGCATACTTTTTTCGCGCGACAAAAAGAACAGGATGGGCTTGTGTTCCATGTTCTACCGCACATAAACACGCGTCACCTGGGGCCGACCCACGAAAGCGCATGGCAAACCTTCTTCGTCCAATTATATGCGACCAATATAGGCAGCATTGACTCCGCTTCCGACGGTTGTCTCCGGACGTGTCCTGAAATGCCGTTAAAGAGGTTGACGTGTACCGAAATGAGCCGGTCGTCAACCCTTCAAGACAACATGGCTTCACACCTGCCTGCAGCAGCCCAACGGCAGCGCCGCCCACGTGCTACCCGTAGCAAGACAGCTCTCAGCTCTCGCCTGCGTATTCTACGGATCCAATTGCTAATATAGAGCACTGGCGTGCTGGCATGCGTCAAGTGCGTGCTGGAGATTGTAGCCATGAAGGAGCCAAACGGAATCGAAAGAAGCAATAAAGAATCTTGGTGACACATATGCAACGACTTTCTCTCTGTGTGTGTGTGTGTGTAGGCTCCGCTCTCGTGGCGTGGCGTCGACTGCGTCACGGGCCCAGCCGTGGCTCTCCAGGCGTCTGGAACGAGCAGCTCCGCGCGTTGTGCCCCGGGCCGCGGCACTTTTTGCACAACCGCGTGCGCGGCACGGCACTGGGTTGCCCATTGCCGCCAACACCAGCACCTGCACCAACCTGGGCACCATTCCCGTCTGCACTCGCACTCCCGCTCGCAGGCGCTGGTCGCTTGATAGTCCGCCGCTTGGACGCGGCACTCGCGGGCTGGCCGCTCTCGTCTGCGCTGCTGTTCGCCGTGCGCACACGACGCGAGGACGCCGCGCTCACGGCGCGCTCGCAGCCTAGGTCCTCACTCAGTGCCGACTGCAAGGGCAGCTCCACGCTCTTCCCCTGGAAGGCGAGCGCGTAGTTGTCCACCAGATAGCCGGGCGCGAAGCGGTCGCAGACCGAGTCGATCTGGCGGCAGAAGAGCAGTGCGGCGATGAGGTGGCGGCACGGTATGGCGTACTGGTCGATGAAAGCGCAGGTGCACGTGCTGGCCTGCAGGTCCACACGCTGACCGTCGCTCGGGGACTCGTGCATCTGCATGACGTAGGCTACGCTGTCGGACGCGCGGCTCACCTTGTACTCGCCGATGCGCAAGCACTGCGTATCGTAGAGCTCCTGCGCGCGCAGCGTCACCTTGCGGTTCTCCTGCTTCCACTTGCTCGCCTGCGTGCTACGCTCGTAGGCGTCCTGCATGAACGACAGCATCACGGCTTCCAGGAACGCAAAAGGCAGACAGCTTCGCAGCCGCTTGAGGTCCTTGGCGTGGGAGTCCGAGGTCGAGGCCGAGGCCATTTTCCAGTCGTCTGCACCTCCCGAACTCATCGACTGCAGAGCTTCGGCGGCTGTGCTGGGTGCAATGGCTGCAGCCGCAAGGTTCCCGCTGCTACTGGGCATGCTGACTGTCTGGCCGCCACTCGTGCCGCTGCCTCCGAGCCCAAGGCCGAGCCTGGAGGTGCCCTCCGTCTTCTGCTCCACGCTGTCGACAAAGGTGCGACTGCGCCAGCCGTAGAGCGCCACGTGGCGGCGATTGCCGGCCACAGTCCAGCGCTTCATGGGGAACTGGCGCAGATAGTTGGCCACGCCGGGGCCGCACGTCTCGCCGATCCACTCGAGGCGGTTCTCGTACTCGCCCGTGCTCTCCGAACGCTGCAGGTCCCAAACCAGCGCGTGGTGGAGCGGGTTGAAGACGCTCTGGCTCGCCATCTGGCGCTCGATGATGAAGCGTGTGCAGTAGCGCAAGGTGAGCCCCAGCTCGGCCTCGAGCGCCAGCAGTTTGGTGTCGATGGCGCACAGGATCGGGCACGAGCGCAGGTTCACGCCGCTGGCCTCGACGCACCGGAAGAACCAGCGCAGGTTCTCCTGCGACGCGTCGTCGCAGCAGGCGGCCGCGACGGTCACGGTCTGCATGTTGCCGTCTTTGCCCAGCAGAAAGAGCTGCACACCTTCGTAGTCCGCCGCGCGGTTGGCGCAAGGCACGCACTCAAAGCCGTAGACCTGCTGATTGAGCGCCGTGGAGGCCGTGAAGACGCCGCAGGACACGAAGGCGCGCGAGAAGGCGCCCGCCACGGCGCCGCCCACGTCGTAACGCGCTACAGAGCCCGGGTTGAGCTCCTGGAAGGTGCGCAAGAGTGACGGGATCTTGCGGAAGGAGGCGCTCAGCTGGTTGAGCAGCTCGCGCTTCATGCTCTGCTTGGCGCGGTAGATGGTGCGCACGTTGGCCTTGCCCTGGATCTGCTTCTGCAGCTGCGTCGCCGTGCCGTTGGGCGCGTGAGTCAGCGCCTGCTTGAAGCTGGCGCTGGCCATGATCTGCCTCTGCGTGGGCTTGGCCGTCGAGTCGCACCCGGGCGCGTGGTGCAGCTCCGCCGACGACACGTACCACGTGTGGTCCGTCTTGGAGTTATGCAGGTACAGCTGCACGAAGAACGTGCAAGGCGCGCGCGACGCGCATACCATGCGGCGGTGCTTGCCCCCGCGGCGCGCCACCTTGACCTGCTTGCCGTGGAAGAGCGCGTAGTCCTGCACGGCGTAGAAGGCCGCCTTGCTGTTCGGGAAGTTCATGCCTTTGGCCAGCGGCGGCTCTCGCGCCGGCGCCACCGACAGCGGCGCCAGCGCCGCCGGAGCAGGCGAAGAAGACGCAGACGCAGACGACGGCAGCGTGGCCGCGACGGCGGCCTTCGCGCTCTGCTGCATGTCGACGCGCAGCAAGCAACTCAACTGCGGCTTCCTGCGCTTCTTGGCTTTGCTTGGATTTGATTCGCAAAAGACCGGAAATGTCAGTGGGGGCCGGAGAATAGGCACAGTCTGGTCGCTTGAGCCCTCCATGTCCCACTTTTGTGCCAATGACACTGCCAGAACGTGCCTTTCGCTGTAGGTCGGTGCACATGAAGGTGCACGTTTTGGCCAAGAATCAAAGAAATGCGGCGTCATCTCGGCGATTGACAACCGAGGAGCTAGCTACAAGGCGGAAAAGGTTCGGGCAGAAGGAGAAAGCCCCCGGCCAGGAGAAGAGCAGGTGGCGGCGGACAAGGAGATGGCGGCCGATGGAAGCAAGAAGCGCGAGCGGATCAACGTCGTGTACCGGCCGGCGCACCTGGCGGGCGTGCTGGTGTTCGCGCTGGCGCACGTGGATCCGGAGAACGTGGTGGTCGCGCTGCGCCTCGCGCTCTTCCTTTACTTCGTCATGGCCAGCGCCGACCTGGCACTCACCCGCTACCACTTGTGGACCTTCGTGCCCACGACACCCGAGCTCAAGCACTACGCGCTGGTCACGGGCGCTTCCTCCGGGCTGGGACGCGAGATGGCCTACCTGCTGTCGGAGCAAAAGTACTCCCTGGTGCTCGCGGCGCGCTCGGAGGTCGTCTTGGACCGCATGCGCGCCGAGATTGAGCTTGTGAACCGGC
This sequence comes from Halophytophthora polymorphica, assembly GCA_023338205.1. NCBI lineage: Eukaryota > Oomycota > Peronosporomycetes > Peronosporales > Peronosporaceae > Halophytophthora > Halophytophthora polymorphica. The sequence continues at coordinate 22,225 of JAADYJ010000089.1, read as the reverse complement.
CCGTGGAGGTGCTCGTGTGCGGCTGCGACCTGTCTACCAAAGCCGGCGTGGACAAGCTCGTCGCGTTCGTCAAGGACAAGAAGCTGGTGGTGGATATCCTCGTGAACAACGCCGGCTCGTGCGTGACGCAGGACGTGCTGGACACGACGCCCGAGCAGCTGGGCGAGATCCTGACGCTGGGCACCACGGCCATGGTGCAGTTGACGCGCGCCGTCGTGCCGCAGATGGTGGAGCGCAAGATCGGCCGCGTGCTCAACGTGAGCTCCATGGCGGCGGCTTTCTCCGTGCCTTCCGCCGCGCTGTACGGCAGCTGCAAGGCCTTCACGACCAACTTCAGCCAGGCCTTGAGCTACGAGCTGCGCTCCACAGGTGTGACGGTCACGTGCTTCGCTCCGGGGCCTGTGGCCACCAACTTTGGCAAGACGGCCAAACTCGAGAAGGCCGTGTGCATGAACTTGCCGGGCACCACCATGCACGCCAAGGACTCGGCCAAGCTGGCCCTCGACGCCATGTTCAACGGGGAGATCCTCGTCTACGACGCGTGGTACACGTACTTGGCCGCCAATCTGGCGCAGTGTCTGGTTCCTGGGCGGCTGGCCACCTTCGCGGCTGGTGCGGGCATGCACGAGTTCTCCAAGATCTGGCAGATGCTCAAGAGGTGAAGGTCGACAAAGCGGCGACTCGGCCGAAGCACGAGTGGCGTACGCATGTGGTCGACTGCGAGGCAGATAACTAAACAGCCGCGAGCGCTTAGAACGAGCTGGCGGCAGCCAAACGTGAGGTGGATGAGGACGCAGAGGATTCCACTGAGCGAGCTTGGCCATTCGACGCTCACTGCGTCTGCTGCTGCTTGATCTGAGCCAACGCGATCGCCTTCACCTCATCCATGACGTGCAGCAGAGGTATCTGCTTCTCCATCGCGATGACCTGCTCCAAATACCAGCGCACAGTCGCCCGCCAGGTGGAGTGAGACGCTGAAGTGGTAGAAAAAAACTCCTGCTTGCAGCCAGTCTGGGGTTGCTCACCTTGCAGTGCTCGTACTCCGGGTGTACGTTCACGAGTTCGTCTCCCAGGTACCCAAACTTGACGTCCACGGCGCAGCCGAAAGCCACCACCGACACAAAGTTCCGCGAAAGGAAGACGCGCTCCATGGCTTTGCTGCTCCAAAGGAAGGTATGTTTCGCACGGTGACAGCGTGGGGAGGATTGTGCAGCGCGGTACGAAGTACAAAGCAGTACGTGAGACGACTGCAATCCCAGTGCAGCAAGGTTCGAGCACAAGATCGACGAAACAAAGGAGGAAGTCGCTGTTTGGCACATACCGGCGAACTCCAAGCGTCGTCGTCTCGCGGAAAAGCGCCGCCAAGATGTCCGCCTCGTGCTTCGCCAAGCAGAGAATGCTGTACATGTTGCAGGTACACAGCAAAACCACGTGACGAAAAGGTGAGTGCCACGATCGCCATCGCATCTCGAAGAACCAGCGCCAAGGCGGACTCGCAATGTACCTCAGACACACGCCCGGACGGTTCTTCTTCATCTGAATGGGCTGCTTCCACACGTCCAGCGCGCGGTGCTTTGCCAGCAGCAGCTCCGACATGTAGCCGATTACCTGCGGGTTCAAATCATCCAAGTTGGTCTCAAGCACCACGACTTCCTCCGTCCGGTAGGGACACAGCGCAGACTCGGGAGACCTTAGCGCCGGGTTGGCGTAGCTCTTGTCCAGCGCCAGCGGGTCTAGCTTGGTGCCGATAGCCACGCGCACAATGTTGGCGTGGCCCGGGAACTCCTTGGTACCAGCGCCCACGCCCGTGTGCGTCGGGATGAAGGCAGGCGGTTCGCCAAACGCCGTGGCTAGCGCCTTCACCAGACTGATCCCCGTCGGCGTCACCAGCTCTCCCTTGGCGCTGTGTATCACACCGCAGCACCAGCGTTAGTTCCTCTCACTTGTAGCAGCAGGAAATTGCCCAAGAAGATACAACAAGTGCACGCGACGCTCACCCCTTGGGCGCAGGACACACGGGGACACCGATCATGAGGCGGAACGTGGCCGGCGGAGGCACTGGCAGCAGCCCGTGCATGCACTTGACGGTGCCCGAGGAGAAGGGCAGGAAGGACGCGTGCACCTCACGCACACCCAGCAAGTCCAGCGCCAGAACGGACCCCACCGTGTCGATGATGCTGTCGATGGCGCCCACCTCGTGGAAATGGATCTCTTCCAACGTAGTGCCGTGCGTATGCGCCTCGGCCTGCGCCAGCAGCGTGAACACCGCCACGCTCTTCTGCTTGACCCAGTCCGAGAGCTCGCTGGCTGCGATCAGCGCCTTAATGTCGTCCAGGTTCCGCATCGGCTCACCGCCGTGCGTGTGCTCGTGCCCGTGCTCATGTTCATGTTCATGCTCGTGGGAATGGTCGTGGCTCATAACGACAGGCACCTCTGCGTCATCCTCCGGGTGCGTGTCGCCATGCTCGTGGCTGTGCTCATGACTGTGGCCGTGGTCATGGCCATGGTCGTGACTGTGACCGTGGTCGTGGTCGTGGCTGTGAGCTCCTTGAGCCGCCGGAGCAGGTGGCGCGTTCTCGCGGTGCTGGTAGATGGAGCCCACGTGCGCCTTGGTGCCGGCGATGCTGCCCGGGCCCTTCCACGCTCTGCTGGTGGTCAGTTCCCACTCGCCCTTGATGCCGTGCAGCGAGTCCAGCCCACGCTTGATGTCCTCCAGCGACGCGCCCTGCGCGCAGACACACCGACACACAACAAGCCCACCATGTCAAGTTTGCATGGTCGTTCCACGACGAGATCCAACACGGGGGAAGCGCTGCAACCGCTCAGCGGGGCACCAGACAGCCACGCACCGCGTCGATGAGCGCGCCCAGCAGCATGTCGCCCGCGATGCCTGCGGAGCAGTCGATGAAGGCGAGCGTCGTGCCGGTCATTGCTGCTTGGGAGTCGGCTGGTCGTTCGATGTCTTGAGGTCAAAAGCCCCAAATGACGCTCCCTCCCCAGGTTCAAGTTAGATGCGCCGCGCCAAAGCAGCCAATCACAGCGCGAAAAAAGCCGCGGGCGAATTGTTGCACTTGATTGATTTGTTGCAAGCTGACAACGCATACACATGCTCGGATCGGATCAATTAGAATTCGCAGGTGCTAATGCATCGACGATTCTCAAAGCCTTGGAAGGGGTCCGACGAGAATCGTTATAGACGGGTATATCGTGGTATGGATCATGGGGTATGACAGTTTTATGCTGATCGAGAGCCGCCTGGCGAAGGGAGCCCGGCCCGCCACGTCGGCTTGGGGCTTGGCGAAGGTCAAAAGCGAAGGCATTCCTGCATTCCCCGCCCGCCGAGCAGCTCCGCCCGCTCGCCCTCGCCCGCCTCCCCCGCCGCTCAAGATGATGAACCCACTGGAGCACAAGATCTACGGGGCGCCCACCTACATGCTGGTGCCCTTCGTGGTGCTCTGCGTGGTGTACGTGGTGCTGGTGGTGCGCTTCTGCGTGCACATGCGCAAGCTCAACGTGGGCTTCACGGGCAAGAAGAACACGATGGTGGTGCTGCTGGGCCCGCAGGGCGCCGGAAAGACGCAGTTCTTCCACGCCATCCGCGACGGCGAGTACGTGGACACGGTCAGCTCCATGAAGGAGCAGACCTACCGCTTCATGGTGCACATCAAGCACAACCCGGCCAAGTTTGACGCGGAGCTCACGGTCGTCGACTACCCGGGCCACGAACGTCTCCGCTCGTAAGTGGCGCTGAGGCCTTCCCTGTCTGTCTCCGTAGCGTCTACCATGCCTCCACGTCGCTGCTGCTGTGGCTGGAACGCCTGCTAACGCGCTGCGGCCTTGTCTTTTTTGCGTCCGAATGCAGGCGCGTGTCGGACTTCTACCCCGTCGCTGGCTGCATCGTCTTCTTCGTGGACGCGAGCGACTCGCCGTCGCTCCGCAAGGCCGCCGAGTACGTATTTCTGCCTTATACCATGTTTGTTGTGGCTCTAGTGACTCTTGAAGCGCTCAAGCAAGAGCTAACTGCATGGCTTACTCTTCGTGCGTACTTGTACCTTGACTGCAGATTCCTGTACGACATCTTTGCCAACAAGAAGGTGAACGACCTGGCCATGCCCCTCATGGTGGCGTGCAACAAGAGCGACGTCAAGGGCGCGGCCAGCCCCGCGGCCGTGCGGGAGGCGCTGGAGAAGGAGCTCACGCAGCTCAAGAAGACACGCTCGTCACTCGAGACGGAGGGCGACGACGACGAGCAGGACCTCTCGCAGGTGCCTGTGGGCCGGGACGGCGCCCCCTTCAAGTTCGATGTGGACTCGCCCTGCGAGGTGACCTTTACCAAGTGCAGCGTCAAGACGGGCGCCATCGAGGACGTCGTCACGTTCATCCAGCAGCACTAGGCGCGTCCTTCATCTCCTGGAAGGTCCTCTTTGATCTGCCTATTGAGCCAAAGGCCTGCAGATAACACAACGAGACACCCAGACAACCTGCTACCGCTAGTAACCAATATGAAGGTGGTGCTCAAGTGCGTCTGGCTGTCGATTGATTTGCTGCCTCGCCGTAGTCGACGGATCCACACCGCTCTTGCGCTCCTGTTGGTCTCTTCGCTCGCCGCGCTGTCTCTTGTCTTGTCTACGCCTGGCCCAGGTTGGCGCTGCTGTTGCCCAGGCCGTAGAGGTGGCCCGAGTACTTGCGTGCGTTGTCCACCTTGCCGTCAAAGAAGACCTCGACCATCTTGAAGAAGGTGGCGGCCGTGAGCAGCGCGTCCGAGCCCGCTTGGTGCATGGTGCCTATTCTCTCCACCTGCAGATCCTCCGCGAGACGACTGAGCCCGCCCATCTTGTCAAAGTCCATGGCCACGTGCTTGAGGTCAAAGGTGGCCGGGAAGTACGTGTGCAGCAGGTCGAAGAACGTGTCCTCCTCGGCCGGCAGCGGGCTGCACGTGAGCACCTTGAGCAAGTAGCCAAAGTCGGACGAGCCGTGGAAGCTGACCCACTTGATGTTGTCGCCCAGCACGAGGCCGGACGGCACGAGCAGCTCGCCGAACTTGGCCACTTCGATGCCCTTCTCCTCGTGCTGCGCAAAGTCGATGCCCGCCTGCTTGAGGATCTCGATCGAGTCCTGCGCGTACATGTCCTCGCTCAGACTGAACTTGAAGTTGAACTGGTACACGGGCACGTCCTCCATGTACGAGCCGTCCTCGTTGAAAAAGGCCACGCCCAGCTGGATGATCCGCAGCAAGTCCACGTTGCAGCGCAGCGTCTGGTACTGGTAGTCCGTGGACGTTGTGAACGACCCGATGGGCCGCGCCACCACGCCCGGGTACTCTGTGTCCATGGCCACGTAGCAGCTACGCGTCACCACCTCGCGGATTACCTTCATGTTCTCCTCCAGATTCGTGGACCATACGTCGCGGATCTCCACGCCCGCCGGCAGCCCGCGTGACGCCAACATCTCGCTTGGGGGAGCAGCAACTGGTCGCGCACTCGCCCGTGGCGGCAAAGTTGCGCCGTGGAGATCTCCGTCGATACGCCTCGCTCGAGACTCGACGGGGTCTCGATCAGACCGCACGCGCGCGCTGTTGCTGCTCGCGCGGGGCTTTGGGCACTACGCTCTCTCGCTCGGCCTGCACACACAGAGTAACAGGCGCTCCGGTCGGCGCGAATGCTGCTCGCGCTTCCTCGCTCCCGTCCGCTTCGCTGCTTCCTCAGGCTCGCTCCGCTGGAGTCGATATTCGTACTTTACCGGGACATTCCCCCCTCCCCAAGCAGATAAAACCTCGCTGAAAGGTGCAATAAACCTTGGTTTCGTCGTCACCGCCTCTTTTCCGCCAATCCCCGTGCACGAGCCCAAACATTTCCACTAATCCTGACGCTCGCAGGCATTGCGGGGTTTCAGCCAATCCGAACGCACAGAACTATTGGCTCGAAACGGTGACCATCATCCACTTCTTGGCTCGCCGCGACACGAGCAGCTCGGAACCCGAAAATGCTGGCGGTGACAGCCCTCCTGGCGCGGCGCGTGCGGCTCCTGCGCGCCCCTGCATGCACAGCGCACGCGCAGATCCCAGCGGCAGCGTCCACCTCTCTTCTGGAGCGCGTGGCGGCTCTTCATCTCTCGGAATCGCGGGCGTTTTCGACCCTGGACGAGCCGAATGACACGCAAACGACGCTCGACGACGCGAAGGCGCCGGCCGAAGCCGCTGCGACGGACGCCACGCTGCAGGAAGAGCCCGAATTCCAGGACCTGCTGGCGCCGCCCACAATTGTGGAGACGCTAGGAGCAGAGCTGGGCGACGGCCACGTGTACGCGGACTCGTGGGACGAGGTGGCCGACTTTGACGATGCCGTGGACGCGGAAGTCCCAATCGGCGAGCCGGACAATGGCCACCACGACCAGCAACGCCACGGCCACGTCGACGGTCGCCAGCAGCCGAAGAAACAGAGTAAACCGCACCATGCCGCGTCGCCATCCCCGCGCCGCGACCGGTCCGTGGGTCCGCGTGCCGATCTGCGCAAGCAATTGACCCGCGCACAGCGTCGCCTGCGCCGCGTGGAGGCGGACGAACTGGACTACGAGCACGAGCTCGAGAGCGTGTGGAGCGCCAAGGAGCTCAAGGAGCGGCAGTTCAAGCAGGCGCTGCGGCGCGAGGCGGACAAGTACCGTGTGTGCCGCAACTGCGGCGAGCGCGGGCACGTGGCACGCAACTGTCTCGTGCCCGTCATCTGCTCCAACTGCGGCAACATCGGCCACCTGGAGCAGCACTGCAGGTTCCCGTCCTTCGACTCCATGGACGCCTTCCTGCAGCACGAGGAGTACATGCAGAAGCGCGAGCAGCGCTGGGGCAAGACGCACGCGCACCGCGGCTATAAGAACCCCACGGCCGTGCCCAAGGTGGACCCCACGAAGGTCATCGCCACGAACGAAAAGCTGCGCGATATGTTCCAGCTCGAAGTGGACGAGTACCTGGAGGAAGAGGCCGTTAGGGTCGCCAAGGAAAAGAAGCAGGCGCCGCAGAAGAAGCAGAAGCAGCACGACGGGCTCGCAGACACCCCCAAGGACGCCTAGACCAGGTGAGAGGCCTGTACAGACCGCACCAGACACATGAATCGGTCCATCCACATGCAAAAGCAAACGTGTGTTCTCGTCTCCATGCAGCGCCATGGTCGCCAACATCCATGTGAATCACTGCTTGCCTTGGTTCGCAGCGCCAAAGCCGCCGCCGCCGGGCGTGTAGAGCGTCAAGAGCTCGTGGGGCAGCACGTCCACCGTGTTCTTGCCGCCCAGGTTCACGGCGCGGCCGTCCTGGCGCGTGAGCACGTTCATGCCCCGAGCACCCGGAGCGCCTCCTTCCAGGCCATACGGCTGGAAAGCGCGCCGTTCTGAGAGGATACTCACCGTCATGGGCTCCAGGAACTCAAGCTGACGCACCACGCCGTCTCCGCCACGGAAGCGGCCCGCGCCGCCCGAGTCTGCGCGGAGATGGAAGGCGCGCAGCAGCACGGGGAAGCGCTTCTCCAGGATCTCCGGGTCCGTGATGCGCGTGTTGGTCATGTGCGTGTGGATGCCACTACGGCCGTGCCAGGACGGCCCCGCGCCGGCGCCACCCGCGATGGTCTCGTAGTAGCCGCCCAGCGTGGCGCTGCCGAACGTGAGATTGTTCATGCAGCCCTGGGAGGCCGCACAGGCGCCAAAGGCCTTGAGGATCACGTCCGTCACGCGCTGGCTCGTGAGCACGTTGCCGCCCACCACAGCAGCGTTCGCGCTCGGGTTGAGGATGCTGCCTTCCTCGGGGAAGCGCACCTCAATGGGCGTGAGGCAGCCCTGGTTGAGCGGCAAGTCCTCTCCGGGCAGCAGACAGCGAAGACAGTAGATGATGGCCGAGTACGTGACGGCCGGCGGCGTGTTGACATTGCCAAAGACCTCAGGCCCCGTGCCGGCAAAGTCGAACACGGCCGAGTCCGTGGCGCGGTCGATGGAGATCTGAAGCGCGATCTTCGTGCCGTCGTCCATGAAGTCCTCGGCGCGTACGACACCCAGCTCGGCCAGCCCACGCTCGAGCGAGAACTGGTGCAGCATGTGGCGCACCGCCAGCTCGGCCGCCTCCTGGATGTACTGCATGTAGGCCGTCACCACGGGCAGCGAGTACTCGGCGCACAGCTCGTGCATGAGCACCACGCCGCGGCGGTTGGCCGCTACCTGCGCGCGCAGATCCGACAGGTTGTCGCGCAGGTTGCGCGTGCCCGTGCAGGGCCGGCCCTGGTCGTCCACGCGGCCCTTCTGTAGCAGAATGTCCGTGATCTCCTGCTCGCGGAACGCGCCCACCTTGCCGTCCACAAGCTTGAAGGCCACGATGGCCGCGCCTTCCTCGCTCAGCGTCTTTGACAGCGGCGGCATGGAGCCAGGAGAGATGCCGCCAATGTCGGCGTGGTGGCCTCGGCTCGCCACGAAGAACTCGATCTTGCCCGTGCTGGCGTCGAACACTGGCGTGATGACCGTAATGTCCGGCAGATGCGAGCCACCCGCGAGCTGCGGGTGGTTGGACACCAGTACGTCGCCGTCCGAAATGTCGTCGCCCCAGAACTGGAGCTGCGCGCGCACAGCCTGCTGCATGGCGCCCAGATGCACGGGAAGATGCGGCGCGTTGGCCACGAGGCCGCCGTCTGGCCCGAACAGTGCGCACGAAAAGTCCAGACGCTCCTTGATGTTCACCGACACCGACGTGCGCGCCAGCGTGCGGCCCATTTGCTCCGCGATACCCATGAACCGATGCGAGAAGACCGAGAGCTGGATCGAGTCCAGCGGCACGTCCTCTGCACGCAGCTCCGCGTTGTGGGCCTTCTCCTCCAGCGCTGCCGCCGTCGCCGAAACAAACGCCAGAAACAGGTCGCCGCTCGAGAGCACCTGCACCTCCCATTCGGGCTCCACCACCACCGTGGCCGTCCCCTGCATGATGATAGCGGGGCCGGAGTACTTGGCGCCGCGCTTCTCCAGTAGCTCCTCGTGCAGGTACACCGGGATCTGCTTCCACGTCTTCTCCTGCTCAAAGTAGAAACGCGTCGTCGAGTGCGGCGCGCACGTCTCCACGTCCTGCGTGCCCACGGCCTGCGTGCTGCTCGTGAGCGACGCGTCTCGCAGCTCGGGCGACACCGTGGCACGCACACGTACGTCGTCGATAATGATCGCGCGCTCTTGCAGCACAAAGCCGAACTCGCGTTGGTACTTCTTCACGAAGCTGGCCTCAAAGTCGAACGTCTGCAGGGCCTCAGCGCTCAGCTGGAGGTCTTCGCCCTTCGATCCCGTGGGGCCACGCGTCATGACGGCGTTGTCCGTACCTTCGTAGCGCATGTTGAGGAAGAACTGCATCTGCACGTCCTCCGCCTTGAAGCCGTCGTTCGTGAGCTCGCTCTGCGCCTCACCAGCGATCTGGAGCAAGCTCTGCACCAGAGATGGCTTGGTGGACGCGCTGTACTCGGCCGACGAGGGCAGCTGCTTGTCCACGACGCTGTCGGCCACGCTGAGTCCGTAGGCGGACAAGATGCCGCTGTAGCGGTGAATGTACACCTTAGTCATGCCCAGAGCCTTGGCGATCGAGCACGCGTGCTGCGGACCAGCACCACCAAAGCAGGCCAGGATGTGCGAGCTAATGTCGTAGCCCTTCATCTGCGTGAGGTTGCGGATGGGACGGCACATGGCCTCGTTGGCCACGCGCAAGAAGCCCGATGCCACCTCCTCCATCGTGTACTGCTGGCCATTGCCGCTCGAGGCGTTGATCTCCTTCGTCAGGTCCTCAAACGCCTGCTGCGAACCGGCCACGTCCAGCGGCTGATCTTCGTTGGGGCCGAAGATCTTGGGGAAAAAGTCTGGCAGGATGCGGCCCGTGACCAAGTTGGCGTCCGTCACGCTCAAGTAGCCGTTCTTGCGGTAGCACACGGGGCCTGGGTGGGCGCGCACGGACTCGGGCCCCACGAGGAAGAGTCCGTTCTTGTAAAAGAGCCGCGAGCCACCGCCAGCCGCCACCGTTTGGATGTCCAACTGCGGCGCACGCACCGTCACGTTGGCCGTCACGCTCTCCAGCACGTGCTCGAATTTGCCGTCAAAGCGAGAGACGTCAGTGGACGTACCGCCCATGTCAAAGCCGATGACTGCCGGCGTCTCGACGGTCTTGGCCGCCGTCTTGTCTTCAGGCGGACGCGTAGTGCGAGCGTAGCCCACGACGCCGCCCGCGGGGCCCGACAGGATGGCGCGGTGGCCGTGGAAATGCTTCATGCGTGCCAGCCCGCCGTCGCTCTGCATGAAGCTGATATTCACCTGTTCCAACTTGTCGTCAAAGCCGGCACAGAAGGACGCCACGTACTTCTTGATGACCGGCGTGAGGTACGCGTCGGCGCAGGTGGTGAAGCCGCGCGGCACGGCCTTCACCATGGGCATGACCTCCGACGACAGCGAGATCTGCGTGAAGCCCAAGCGCTGGGCGATATCGCGCACCTGCTCCTCGTGCTTGGGGAAAGTGTACGAGTGCAGCAGCACGATGGCGACGCTCTCCACGCCGTCGTCCCGCGCCGCCTGCAGCTGCGTCATGAGCGCCGCCTCGTCCAACTGCTTGATCACGCGGATGTAGTCGCCGCTGATGCCCTTCTCGTCCGTGGGCTGACGGTCTTTCTCGTTATTCACGACCTGCAGTCGCTCGTCCACCTCGACCACCGAGTCATACAGCGTCTAGAGCACGCCACCCACGCGCGTTTAGCCCCCGCACGGCAGCATTGAAGCCTAAGAAAGCAAAGCAGCGGAAGAGAGACACGTACGTCGGGCATGTGGATCTCCAGGTCGAAGATCTTGGGACGCGACTGGTTGCCGATATAAAGCAGGTCGTGGAAGCCCTTGGTGGTCACGAGCACCGTGCGCTCACCCTGGCGCTCCAGCAGCGCATTCGTGGCCACAGTCGTGCCTGTTCCGCCGCAGTGCCAGCGTCCAGCGTCGTTATTAACATGCACCGCGGGAACAACCAGCAGCTCAACGTGAACGTACCCATGCGGATAGATTGGATCCGCGACGTTTCCACGGGGCGGTCTCGCGGGTGCGGCGTGCCCGTCATGATCTCCAGCACGCGTCGGATGCCTTCCCTGCATCCACACCACCACCAGGACGTGGTTAGCGCCGTGGCCAGCTCTCCCATCCCGAGAGATCGCGGCCGCTAACGTACCGCGGGGCGTCCGGGTAGTTAGCCGGGTCTTCCGACAGCAGCTTGATGACCTGCGGGCGCACGTCCACTACGGCGCCCTGGGCGTCCAGCACATCCATCTCGGCGTAGACGTCCGTGAAGGTGCCGCCGCGGTCAATGGCGAAGCGGAACACGCGCGTGACGGCCATCGCGACTGCTTCTCCTTCTGCTCTCACTCCTCTTTCTCCTGCGCTTGGCTCGGCAGATTGCAAAGTGAGGAGAAAGATGCCCGGCGAAGATGGTCATGGATGCGGGAGCCCAAAGTAACAGGTTCAAGGGACCCAGAGCTAGTGCTACTGCCACACAACAGGCGGACACTGACGTGGTGCGGTTTAGTTTGGGCACTTGACCTGCTGCGTTACCCCCTCAGTGACGTGTCACCTCGATCTCCAGCGCCAATGCTCGCGGCTTGCTACCACACACGCACGCTCCTGCCTCCGCTACCAACACGCTGCATTGGCATGTCTGATTTGCTGCCAAGCTGGGAAGCCTCGCGCGAAAACCAGAGCTTGCGCCGGCGACCTGAGCGCGGTCGACGCTGCTCTCCAAGCCGAGGAGTGGCGTGCATCTGTCCAACCTGCGCGGGATGAAAGCCTTCCCTAGCGTACGTATTCCCACCTAGAGCCCAGCCTCGGCGCTCCGATTGCCATTGTGGCTGGTGCGGCGCTCGCGTGTTCATCACGCACCCCATCACACAATCGTCGAGCCTTACGGCTCTGGGGCCGCCCGCCAATACACTCATCTGCAGGAGTTTCAAGTCGAGTGCGAGCGAGATTGGAGTCAAGGCGCTTGAACTCAGCCAGGGGAAGGAGCGATGTCTGCTGCTTCCGAGGCTCTGCTGGCGGCACGCTGCCGACGGAAGCTCCGATACGTCTCGTGGCTGCGCGTCGCACCCAGAACTGCCTTGCTGCCTTGCTGCCTTGCTGCAGCGCGCTATACTCGCCAGGCACGGCGAGCCGCTGCGTCGTGCTGCTCGCCGCTTCTTCCCCCATGGATCGTCAGCGTGTACGTCATTGACATTCCGCCGCTCGACCCGCCGCAATTCCCTCGTGTGATTGGTCCAAACGGCGTCGATGCTGCGTCCGTCACCACCACTTCAATGCGAACCTAGCACAGCACGACGGGACCGGTAAGTTCGCTTTATGAAGAAGCACCGACACCAACTCAACCCGAGCGCGACCGGTATGCGCGGGCTACTGACGAGCGTGGCGGTGGCTCTTCGTGGCCGCGGCGCTGGCGACGACGTGGCAGAGCTGGTCGAGTCCTTCGTGGACGGGCCGCGGAGCTGGCGCGCGCTGCGTCTGCCGGCGCTGGACCCCATGCGCCTACACGTGCGTCGACGCCACGGCGACGGTTCTCGACTCCCCTCTCAAGCCTCCAAAGATTTGGACCAGGCCATGCAGGCCGCTGCCGCTCGCGGCTTTCTGCACATGCTAAAGTGGCTACACACTTACCACCCGCATGAAGTGAACGGTGGTCCGAAGCGTCCAAGCGTCCGCGTATCGCGGCGAGTGGCAGACGTAGCAGCAGCCACTGGCCACTTGGCAGCACTCCAATGGCTCGGGACGCACCGCGACGAAGGCTGCTCGGAGGCTGCGATGGCCGCCGCGGCGGCGATTGGCCGTCTCGACATTATGCGGTGGCTGCACGCAACGTACGGGGACGCGGTGGGCTGCTCGCTGGGGGCCTTCAGCCAGGCGATTCGGCGTGGAGACGTCGACGTGGCGAGGTGGCTACACAGTCACCACCTCGGGGGCGGCTGCAGCACGGCCGAGCTGGTGGTTGCAGCGGACATGGGCCACCTCGACACGCTGGTCTTCGTGCATAATACCATCCCGAGTGTGGTGTGGAGCTCGAGCATCTTTGCGCGAGCCGCAGCCAACGGCCACCTGGAGATTGTGCGCTTTCTGCATGCCAATCGCCCCAACGTGTCCTCCACCTCGGCAATGGACGGCGCTGCGACAGGAGGCCATTTGGAGGTGGTGCAGTTCCTTCATGAGCAGACTGCCGTAGGCTGCACGGAGCGAGCGATGGACGGCGCCGTCTTCAACGGCCATCGCCACGTGGCTGAGTGGCTCCAGGCGAACCGCACCGAAGGCTGCACGGCCCGGGCGTTCGACGACGCCGCTCACCGCGGCGACCTGGAGCTCCTCCAGTTTCTGCACGCCCACTATGGAGACCACATACGGTGCTCCGCTCAAGCTGCTCGCTCGGCTGTCTACCGAGACAACGTCGAGATGCTGTCGTGGCTCCATGAACACTATCGCGAGCTGTTCGCGGACGGTGTCATCAATTTGCTGTCATTGGCAGAGCAGAGGGACAGACGCCGGGCTGCTGAGTGGCTAAGGATGCTGCTGGTTCGCGCTCTACCGCGCTAGTAGATCATCCCCCGCAGGCCTAAAGCGTAGGTGTCTACTATTCCGAGTCCGATGCAAAATGGTGCGATCTTGAGGGGTCGAAGAGTCACGGCCGACTCTAGGACAGCGACCCACAGTGTAAGGCTTGCTCTTACAGGTGTGAAGAAGCAGGGAGAGCGTGGCGCTCTGTGCTACGGAGAGAAGCGCAGAGTCAATTTCAGCCTCCAGCGCCGCGCAAGATGCTGAGGAAGGCGTCAATGTCGCGGACGGCCTCGCGGTCGGCAGCATTGGACTCCACGGGATCTCGTCGGGTGTCCCTGATTGGAGACGCGGCAAGCGAAGAAGACAAGTCCTGCGCCATCAAAGTGGTGGTACGCGCGCGGCCGCTGAGCGCCAAGGAGCTGTTGGCTAGAACCCCAGTGGCCGTGAGTATCTCGCGCTCCAGCGTCCAAGTGGTGAACCCCGTCATGCTGTCGGACCCGTCGTTCCTCGAAGCCATTTCGCCGCCTGGTCGCCGCGTGAGCGTGAGCACCATCCCCATCGCGCTGTCTCCAGCAGGCCTCAAGGTGGCTCAGGCGGCGGGTGAGTGTCGCGCCTTCCACTTCGACCGCTGCTTTGGCGCGGCCGTACCGCAAGACCCAAGCGCCAGTGGCATCTCTGCGAGCTCTTGTGACGTCGACTCGGAATCGCAGCGGCCGAACCAGGAGCTCGTCTTCGACGAGATCGGGCAGGAGATGATCTCGTCGGCTTTTGACGGCTTCAACTGCACCGTACTGGCGTACGGCCAGACGGGAAGCGGGAAGACGCACACCATGGTAGGCGACGAGTCTGACCAGGGCAAAGGCGTGATCCCGCGTGTATGTGAGGCGCTTTTCCAGGAGATCAAGGCTCGTCGCGCTAAAGAAGGGGAAGCGGTCGATGCTGACGCCACTGCAGACGAGCATGAGGCTCGCCGGACGATCTACAGTGCGCACGTGAGCTACTGCGAGATTTACAAGGAGAAGGTGAACGATCTGCTGGATACAGACACGGGATCTGTCTCCGCTACAGCACTGCCAGTCGAGAAGCGCAGACCGTCACTGCCACCTCCACCACACCAAGTCGTGGGTGACGAAGCGAGTGCGTCGGGAGGTTCTCGACGCTCGCTGCGTGTTCGAGAGCACCCGGTCACTGGACCATTCGTGGAGGGATTGAGCTCGCGGTCCGTGACGTCGTACGAAGACATTGCGGAGGAGATGCTGGCCGGTGAGAAGTTACGCACCGTAGCGTCCACGCTCATGAACCCGGTCTCGTCCCGTTCGCACGCCGTGTTCACGATCACATTCACGCAAACCACGTTCGATCCGACGTCGCAATGCGCCAACGACAAGGTATGTTCTCACTCCGATGAGGTTGGATAATGTTCCATCCTGGACTGTCGAGTCTGATATCATGGCTGTGGTTACTCCCTTTGCTGTGTTCTGAGTCTGTAGACGTCCAAGATTTGCATGATCGATCTCGCTGGCTCCGAGCGCGCCAATGTTTCGGGCACGAGCGGCGACCGCCTGAAGGAGGGCGCCATGATCAACAAGAGTCTCACGACCCTCGGGCGCGTCATTTCAGCACTGAGCAAGTACGTCCATAGCGTTTGAGCACTCTGGTTTGCGTCATTAGTGTCAGTCAAAACGCCGTTCTCACAAGCTGGTTTCGGTGCATTAGACAAGCTTCCGACCGGATCCCATACCGAGACAGCACGCTCACGTGGTTGCTGAAAGAGAGTCTGGGCGGGAACGCCAGAACCACGATGATCGCCATGATCAGTCCGTCTTCCGATGTACGTGGCAGTCGTTCTAGGTACTTGTGAGTTGTGGCAGTGTATAGGCGCTGCAACTAACGCGGAATTGTGCCTTGATTTGATCCGCGAAGAACTATGAGGAGACAATGAGTACGCTGCGGTACGCCGAGTCGGCGAAGAAGGTGATGAACCGCGCTGTGGTGAACGAAGACAGGAACGCACGCATTATTCGACAGCTGCGCCAGGAGATCAACGAGCTGCGCGACCAGCTCACCAGAAAAGGGCGGAGCCCACGAAAGGACAGCGCGAACGCGGGCTTATCGGCGAGTTTGGTGGAACGGGAGACGTTCTACGCCCAGCTGCAGCACGAAGTCGATTTCTTCCGGTCGCAACAAGTGCAGGTTGCAACTGAAGGTGGCAGTGGCCAGCAGAAGGCTCCCAGTGCCTTACACTTGGACAACACGCTGCCCAGTCTGGTGAACGCGAATGCCAGTATGGGGGCAGGTCAAGCACTGGCGTATTTGCTACTGGAAGGCTCCAGTGTCTTTGGATCGGAACCGGAGCCCCCAGGACCATGTTGTGAGGCCGCGGAAGAAGGCTGTACTACAGAGAGCGCCAAAGCCACTGGCACCACTGACAGAGAAGACAAAGAGCAGACACCGTCCCCAAAGAAGAAACGCGGATCGTGGTCGTCAACCTTTACCAGAAGGCGATCGTACTCGTCCTGGAGTGCGCCGTCCACCCCGAGCCCAACGCGGTGCGAGAGTACTTCCCCCAACAAGGGCGGTATATCCGCTGTGGCTGTGATTCAACGTTTGGGTGAAGTACAAATGTGCCAGCTACAGTGCGAAGACAAAGACGACGTGTTCCCTCGTCACGCACGCTTTACGTGCACGCGTGTGCCGCGGGAGGAGATCCCAGCTGAGACTGTAAACCCAAGCCCAGTTGTTGTGAGTCCGTACGCGGTCGAAGTGGTGTCGTTGAATCCCAGCGCGGTGGTTATGGTGAATGGGCGACGGCTCGAGTACACAGAGGATACGACGACAAAGCTCCTCCACGGCGACCTGGTTCAGCTGGGACGGTGCTACCGCTTCCGTCTCCACGGTGAGTATTTGCCTTGTGCGCCTTGCTTTAGCTGCCCAATATTCCTCTGACCCTCCGCTGTTTTCATTCCTGGTTTGAATGTACTGCAATTCCTTTGGATACCAGTCCCCGGCTGTACTGCTTCGACCGCGCAGAGTGGCCAGGAAGCGCCGCAGCCAATTGATCTGAAGCAGCTCAAGAATATGGATCAATCGCTGGAAACGTTGGTGGCTGAGGCCAATGATATCTGCACCAAGTGGCTGCTGAACACGGAGTTTACCCTACAGGAAGCGTCGACCAGCGGGGAGAAAGTGGGAGACGAAGACAAGCCAGTGGTTGTGAAGAAAAAGCTGGACACGAACTACTTCAGCGTCGTCCACTGGGACCGTGCAACGTTCGAGTTCAAGCTCCAGTTCCTGCGCGGGTTTGCTGCCTCCCTTGCAAGCGAAGACGCAATTTGGATCAGCACTGAGGGGAACGGCGTGAACAAAGTGGAGCCCTCGCGAACGCTGGATGCTCCCAAGAAGGTTGCGGCTTCACGTCCCCCACATCGATCTTCTGGCCGTGAAGAAGACATCCACGATGACAGACCCAGTAGTTCTGCTCTTGGGCGTCCTGATGAATCGAGCTCGGCGTCTTGTTTGCGGCTTCTAGGCCACGGAAGGATTTTCCTGGCCGCGCCACCTTCAGGCTCCGAGGTGGCTATTTCAGTCGCCATCTTCAACTTCTTAGGCGAATACCTCGGAAAGCTCGAGACACGACTGCAGGGTGGATCCTCAACGACGTACACGAAAAAGAAGACGGGATTATTGGGGCTGTTTTCACCCAAACAATCTCTGGACGCAAAGCAGACCGTTCAGATCCACCTCGACAAGATGGAGTTTGATGCCACTAGCACCCTATCATCTGCCGGAATTTCGATCACCCTCAAGGAGGTCTCCACGAAGAACAAGCAGGCAACCAAGTCCACTGCCGGAAAAGACGACAGCTGCACCCCCAATGTCTTCTCGACGCGTCGCGTGACGCCTGTGAACATTTCAGACAGCTCTGACGCATCAGAAACGAGCCAAGAGCACGATCGTCTGCGTGGAGCTCCTTCGTTTTTGCTCGGAGAATCATTTGAGACATCGCTGGGAACGAAGCCAGGAGGCGAGCAAGCACTCTTTGGCGGAGAAAACCAAGTTGAATACTCGCTACTCGCTGAAGTATGGGGGTATGACGTCGTTCCGACCGCTTCAGCGGGCAACTCCTTATTGCGTGGCCAAAGCTCCGAGAAACCAACTCGACAGATTGAGTTCTACGTGTCCGTGGATGCCGAAGAGCGCGAACAGGATGGGTTATATCGCGCGGTTGCTGTGAAGCCAGATGGCGCATTGCGATTTCACGCCAATCGCCCTCGCCGCCTCATTGTGCGCGTCACGCAGTCCGACCGCCAGCCATTCGCGCTCACCGACATTGTGTGCGTCCGAGTTGCACCGTCCACCACGCACTCCGTGGAGAAAGCAGCTTCGTCCTCCAAGCTGGCGGGCAAAACGGTGCAATGGGCGCTCTCCCCGACGTCGCTCTCCCGCCGGTCTCTTGAGCTCACGGGCTCACGCAGCGAGACGACCCAAGACCCGGCCACTGCTTGCCATGGGTCTACGGCATGGCAGACGCTCGAATTCCGCGGTAGCTGCGGCGTTCAGCGCTCCAGCCGGTCGCTGGACGCAACGCTCAAGTGGGACCAAACCGAGAGCAGCGCCTTGGAGTATCCTGATCCCAATGGAGAACGGTCCGTGTATCGTCTGGTCATCGCGTTCAGGACGCGCTGGTCGAATGTGCCAGTCGTTGTTTCCAAGAGCCTCGTCGCCAAGGTGTGCGCCAGTAACGCCTCGACTACCCAGAAAATTGCGCGAGAGATGGCGTCCTCGCGCACGGCGTGGTGGGCACGAGAGAGCTTCAGCCGCAGCTACCGATTGGGCACCTGGTATGCCGCGGACGTATTGCCGAGTGCAGGTGAAGATACGAGGGCCAGATACGGCCAGACGAGGGACATCGACTCGACGAAGCCGATGGACGCAGACTTGGGTGGCACATCCACTTCCGCGATTGATGCGGCCGTGGCGCACCATATCTGCGGACTGCACAGTCTGGACATGGCGATGCAACTGGAGCGAGTTCGCCAAAAAGTCTGGATCACGCTGAACGTCCGGGCCAATGCTGTTTTGCCCAATGGTAGCACAACTGCGGAAGCTTCGAGCGAGTCTGTGACTGCTGCAAAGGTGACTGCTTGCTTGAATGAACTACTCGAAAGGAGCGACGAAGCGGTGCAAGCATTCGAGAGCGTTCTCCTCAGTTCGCGCTGTCTAATTCGCCAGAGAAGACGAAAAGATCTTCTAATGGACTTCTGCACCGGCCAACTCGTGACACTGAACGCTCAAGGAGAACTCGTTTCTGCGCTCGAAGACGAGTCGAGCTCTGGGGGTCCCGTTTGCACTTGCGCCAAAGGCCACACGATCCATTTCGTGTCCGAGCCGACCCAGTTGGTGGCTGCAGGGGAAGTGGTGGGCGACATGAGCGGCTTCCTCATGTTGTCGCTATCTAGCGCTCTCGATGAAGCGACAGCCGCCGCGGTCATCGCACCACTGGGCGGTAGCGCTCCTCAACTCAAGCTTTCAGCCGCAAACTCTGACAGTCACCCTTCAACGAGAGCAAACTGGGAGCGTCGGTGGTTCGTACTCAAGCGGCCATTCCTATACGCCTACGAGAGCCACGCACAGAAACAGCAGACCGGCGTCATGGATGTGTCCACGTGCCAGCTTCTCGCGTCGTTGCCTGCTTCGTCAAATGGCACGCCGCAGTCGGCTCGTCGACCGACCTCTTCAAGCACTGCTGTAGGTGTCCCGTTCTCCTTCCGCCTCGTGTGTTTGGCCGGAAGGAAGACGCCAGCGGTGTGGTGGCTGCAGGCTTCCACCGCAGCGGAGATGCGTGCGTGGCTCGTGGCAATCGACCCGCTCAAGATCGAGGCGAGAGAAGCAGTCGCGTCAACTCCGTCCGAGACAGAAACCTTAGCACTCACAGCCTGAGGAGCGGAGGTGGAGGAAGCTAACCACCACACTCACCGACAGACTGTCAACTGCGAGGAAGCTTCGGAATGGTAAGACGCAGCTTGAGAGACGACGCGTTGTTGTATTAGGAAGCGAAAAGTAAAAGCGAGAACATGCGGACGGTACTCCGTGATCGAACTGTCGATGGGGTCTCAGATGGCTAAGCCGTAGACATACAAGACCGCCGAGATGGTGGCGTTCTCCCAGGATACCGTGCAGGCCCCTGCATAACAACAGCGACACCAACACCCCCTGCTCTTTGAGGCCACGGCTAGAAACTCAAGCGATGATCAGGGAACGACATACCATCAGACTTTTCGTCCCAGTACGCGACGCTGAGTTACAAGAAGTGTGTCAGAGCAACGCAGAGATTATGAGGCACAGTGCGAACGTGTCGAGGCTGCGTCTATGAACGCTGCGAACCTGTTGACGTCAATCCCCGCGCCTTTGCGCTGCCGCACGAAGCACGTGACGATGTATTTGAAGTTCTACCGGCAGTTCCCAGATACTTCAGCTCGTTAGTCTCCCGCAATCCGAGACACATACCAAGGACAAGGGGCACGCAGAGCCGCGTGCTCACCGGACTGAGGCGCTTGAGGTCGTCGACGCACGAACTCGTCATCAAGGTTACCCAGTCATTTACCTGTCGTCCCAAAGCAAACATCACGAAGGCAAGTGTCAGCGCGCTGGGAGCACGTTGGAGCACACGAGGTACCAGACACTGCGGTACCCACCTTGGTGTTGTCGTATACGTTACCCTCTAGCGCGGTGAGCACGGCGTCCTGCACGATGGCCGTCACCTCGTCCTTGAGCAACGGGAAGTCGTAGCAAGTGTCCGCTGGCATGCTCAGTCTGGTCAAGTTCCGCGACGATCTACACCCGACACCAATCTTCCGGAAGTGACCGTCGGCGCTAACCACGACGCTTCAAGATCCTAAGATATGACTTGCGCTCCACACTGCTGAATTACTCTGTCAAGGCTCGGAGCTGATTGCAGGAGCTGAAAGAAGCGATCTCCATGGACAACAACGCTCCCACTGACCCGCAGGGTCCGGAGAAGGCAGCGAAGAAGGAGGAGGACGTGCCCAAGCGCAAGAGGACACGTCGCCATTTTCGCCAGCAAGCAAAACGAGCTCGGGAAGCCGATAGCAACGATCCCAGAGTAGATATCAGAGCGCAAAAACAACAGGACGACACGCCTACAGCCAGCCTAACGCCGACCGAGATCCTCGAGCTTTTTCACGCCCAGGACCTCGAGGCCAGCAGCTTATCGGCGCGCGTGTCAAGCGCACGCTACGTCGTGGAGAATGGGGCCAGCGGCGATTTCTACCAAGTGCGGACGAAGCAGCACCGTCGCATGACGCCCGCTGGCCCCGGAACCTCCCTATCGTTGTCGCTGCTAAAGATGCAGCGACTTAGACGAGGACGTGGCCGACATTCAGTGGAGGAACAGCGCTGGAGCTGGAGGAAAATGGTGTACGACAGCGAGAAGACTCTCGTACTACTGGGACTGGGCGGCGTGGCGGGCATGTGCTGGATGGAGGCGCTCAACGTGAACACGACGATATCAGTGACGGCCTCCAGCTCGAATGGATCCTTCGCCTGCACCTACAGCGCCGTGGCCAATCGTTCACGCCAGATCTTCTTCGTGCTGTTCAAATATCCCCCCACACGCAGCCTTTCTCCCCTCTACACTCCGATTGCCCTCACGTTTACTTCAAGGCTTCCTTACATCGCTCTGAGGCGTTGGAATTTTGTTCTTTTGTGCACTTGTGTATCGATCAGTCTCGTACGGCAGTTGAGCAAGGCGACACTGGAGCAAGACGGGTACGAGGGGGTGCGAGACAGAACTGCGAGCGAGCGAGCGTCTTACAGATTGGTACGTGCAGGCAATTGACGCTTAAAGTGGGGTTCCTGGAACTGGAGTTTACTGCCGTGGTGCTGTAGTTGCAAGCCGCGACAGGGCTCGTCGTATCTGCGCTCGTGGTGTTGGTAGCCGCCTCGCCGTCGGCGCTGCGGCTTGGTCACGCCTTTCGCGTGCACGACAACTGGTACCCGCAGCTCGAGTCGAAGCAGAGAGCTTGAAAGGTGTTGCCCACGCGTCTAACCTTTTGGCTGGTTCGTGTGACGCAGGTGCGAGGCTGTCGCCTCGACGGCACCGCTGTTTCTGCACGGGATCTCGATGCTGAAGACCTGCGCCATGGTGAACGCGGTGCTCATCAGCATGGCGTGGCTGCTCGTCGCCCTGGTACGCCGTCTCCATTCCGTGTTTACCACTGCGAAGCACTCGGTTCCCACCCGTGCAATCGTTGATACGTTGGCCGCTTGTGTGAGCTCAGCAGTGCAGTATCCCCGACCCAAACATGGACGTCTCGCACGACCACATGGTTGAGCTTGAAGCTTCCGTCGTCGCTCATGAAAAGCGGTACGTTCCATTCATCGATACACCCGCGCTCGTTGCAGCTTCTCCCTGTCCTCAAGGTCGCCTTCTCATGGTAGTTGCTGTGTCCTGGATGTCATGCGGGGGGGAGTGAGCAGCATCGACCAGCTCCAAGGTGAGCACCTCGACCAGCTCCCAGTGGAGGCGCTGAAGGCGCTCATCCAGTTGCACCAGGTACGAGGACAGGCGGCTCCTGCGCCCGAAACAGGCTTCAGGACTTATCTCTTCTCTGTATTGCACTGTAGCGCGCCACGGAGCAGACCGAGGGAG